>JAYESA010000013.1:152487217-152634717 GCA_036927795.1 Iris macrosiphon | reverse complement strand
CGTATGCGAAATCGAATTTTGTTAGATTATATTGTCATTGTATTACCTTGCTCGTGCTAACTCTTGCACAATATACCTTAGGACACTGGACACGACTTGCATGTATGGAAGCCTTGCTTGAGATATTCAGGGATTCTGTCTTCTATTTCAGGATTGGACTTGTGATATGATATAGATGACTTGATTATTTTGATCCTTTGATGACTCAAGACATAGTTAGTGTTTATCTTGCGTGTTATGGACATGTGACATGAGATACATGGGGATTAGGAAAAACTTATCGTACCGTTGGGCTACCACTTACTACCATGTTACCGATGCATGTGCTTCGGGCCCTATAGTGCTGCAAATACCTTGACGGGGCCTATAGGTACCTACCATTACTACCCAGTTATTGTTGTATCTATTTAGACCTACATGCCCTGGTGGTTTAGAGGACGAGTATGTTCTCAGATGCATTCACATAGTAGGTTATGATAGCTACCCTTGAGCTAATTGATTACTATTTACTGTTACTTTGGCAAGCTTTATCTGTACCTTGTTATGTCCCCTGAGGACCTAGATTCGGACTATATCTCCAAACATAGATGAGGAGAGTTACCCCAAGATTTATGGGTTAGGAGCTAATATTGGAGCAGTACTTGCACCAGAGGACGAGATTGCGCCGGAGGACTTCTCTTGAGCACGTAGTTATTTCCTTTATTTACTATGCTTAGTGATTCTTAGACATTTTGACTTGGCTAGTGACTATTGGACAGTTATACTTGGTTAATTTCTCTTTTCATTACTTTGATGACGGGTTGTTCCCCTTGACATTTCTTTACTGCACTTGTTGATGGACAGTTTCATTTTGTAATTATTGTGATTGAACTATCCCTTTGTGTTTTGATTCTTATTTATGGATGAGATTAGATATATAGACAGTGACATGTATTGTAGACCTTATATATATATATATATATATATATATATATATATATATATATATATATATACATATATATATATATATATTACAGCTTAAGTGCACTCTAACGGGTCCATTAAATTAGGTTTTGTCCATTGGAGTTGTGCTGCTGGCCATTGCCACGTGGCTAGTCCCTCGATATTTTTGGACTGGAGCGTGACATGGTTTTTGTCGTAGCGCATACAGGTCTACGAATATATTACTTCGATTACATTTATGTTATCGAGCAAACTTGCAATTAGGATACGATAAATTATAGGATCTCATCCACATGTTGACACGTTCTTGACTTCTATATCGAATTCAAATTAATTCCTTGACTTGCGTCATGTTTGATTTATCTATTAGATCCTCATAGTTTATTTTGATGTGTAGAGTAATGGATCCACCAGCTAGCGACAAGACTCCCACGGATACACCGTAGGGTGCTGTGGTTACTTACGACGACGGGGTAACGCCATTGGGTGGAGATCCATCTATCCAATAAAGCGACCTGGCGGGTCAGCGCACCTCGAGGTTCCGAAGAGACGACATACCACAACCACCATAATTCATCCCACCGATACCACTGTTGCCAGTTTTTCAGCCAGGACAACCTTTGGACAGGCAGCAGTTATTTCAGATATTCTATGCAATGAATCAAACCCAGCATTAGATTCAGCAAGAGGCCCAGCAACGTCAGGCGGAGAACCATGTCACGCGCCAGTCCCAAAATACCGAGGGACTGGACACGTGGCAATGGCCAGCAGCACACACCGATGGACAAACCCAATTTAATGGATCCATCGGGGCATGCTTAAGCCGTAATATAACAATAAGTAGGTCCAATGATAAATGTCAAGTATCTAGATCTCATCCAACAGAACAGTATAAGAACTAAATAGCAAACTGGAATAACTGCTGGAAGTCAAGTTACTGTCGAATATCCAGCAAGAAATAATACTGAGTCGGGTGGGGACAAATCCACTACCGATAAATGGAAAAACAGAGACAAGAAAATATAACTAAGACATGCTAGAAAATAACTACGTATAAACAGGGCCATCGACTGCAATCGTACCCTCGTCTGGTGTCGGTCCGTAAAGTTGCGGGTGCTCCTCGTCTGCTAAATCTGGAGAACAAAACCAGGTCTTCAGAGGGACGTAACAAGATACAAAAGAATACGAGCCAAAAGTACAGTAAATGAACATGCAAGATAGACAGGAAAGTAAACACAAGAAAGCAAACAAGACACGAGAAATCACTGCATCTAAGATGGTGGCGTATCGAGGGTGCTATCAAACATGACTACTAACAATCGGGATAACCGCAACTCAATGGGAGATCACGGTCCTATAGAAGGTAGGCAAATAGGGACTCCCAATCTATAGTATAGCTCTTTCGTAGCCCTATGGGAGCTCACGAATGAGGTAGTCAAATGAACAAGTCTCTATCGCAGCACAATGGGTACTCACAATCGAGAATGCTCAAGTGTAGTCAGTGCCTGATAACGATTATCTAGGAACTAAAGTAACCAACCGAGTCAACTCAAGGAATGTAGAGTAAACATATACCATCATAATATATCTAAGGAACAAATGGTGATCCATGGAAAAGAGCAAATAATGTACATGCACGTAAACGAGAAATAAGACTAGAGCAGCAGGAATAAATCAATATGAAAAACGCATCAAGAAACTATATACGACAAGAAAATAACAACTGAAAAGGGAAGCATGCAAATATTGTACAAGTATCTTGCACGACAATGTATAAATAAGTCCAGGAGATCAGTAGCAAAACTGCAGGATTTGGCAAGGTATACTTGCCTGTGGTTCTGTCTCCAACTGTGGCTCTGACTTCAGCGGGATTTGCAGGCAGTACTCCGGTTGCTGAAACAAATATTACCATTAGATCCAGAAAATATCAAATAGCTAAAAATGCCTGTCCTTGAGTCCAATTTGGAGACAAGGGCAAAAATGACAATTTTGGGTCAAAGCGGGATCCACATGTGGCCCGCTTCGCACCGAAAAATGTGTCAGGGTCAAAGGTCTCCAAATTCGTCAAACTTAGTGTCAACAGATCAGGAACGATGATACGAACCCAACGGAACTTTCAGAATTGGATTCCGATGAGTCGATCACAAAATCGCCCTTCAAGTGGAGCTGTGGGGCCCACAACACGCGATTTCGTCAACGTTCTCAGAATCGAACCAAACTTGGGTCACAGGACCAGCGTATCGCTATGAGTCCGATGGCACAAGTTTCGTTTCGATCCGACGTGTGTACACAAAGTTATGACGCATTCCAGAAAGGGCGGATGTTGGACGGTGTCCGCGGATACGCGTTGATTCCGGTGTGCACGCACATCCAAATCAACTTCTGCGAAATCCCACACGTCCGTATCAATGACGCGCACGTATCGGTGAAGACCGCACGCGACCAAGTCGTCCCGTTTGGCGGGGCGCATCCAGTTCCGGGGTGAATCAGGGCGTTGTTTTTCCTGTTTTTGGATCGCGGTTCGCGATCGCCACAGGACGCGATGCCCCGAGCGGTTTGCACGGGCATCGAGAGGGTCACGCAGGGTTCGCGACGCAACTGACGGAATCAAAAACGGGTAAACGAGCAGGGAGATACGCGTACCTGAACAGGGTTCGAATAACCGAATTTCACCGTGTCCGACACGTGTCTAGGGTTAGGGTTTTGGGGGTGCTGTCCGAGCTGGGCGGCGCTGCGGTAGGGGAGGTCGGCCGGAGGAGGCTGGGGCGGCGCCGGCGAGACTGGACGGAGGCGGCGGCGCGGGCACGGCGGCCGGAGTCGGGCTCGGGGCGGCTGGGAGGAGAGAGGGGAAGGAAGAGGGAGGAGGCGGAGGAGGGAGCTGTGGGCGGGGGCTGTGCGGCATAGCAGAGGCGGGTCCGGCGGCCCGGGAGCGGTGAGGAGCGGCGGTCGGAGTCGGGTAGTGGCCGGAGAGGGAAAAGTCGGGGGGAGTTATATAAGGGGAGGAGCGAGGCGGGGTAGGCCGGGCTAGGCGGCGGTGGAGGCGGAGATGGACCGAGGGGTGCGGGGGCGCGTGGCCGCGGGCGGGGCGACGGAGGAAGCGGGCAGCGCCGAAAGACGCGGGCGGCGTGGGCGACGCGGGGGGGGGAGAAGATGGAAGCGGGTCGGTCGGGTTCGGGTCTGGCAGACCCGAACCGACCCGATAGCCCATGGACTGGGCTAGGGTTTGGGCTTGGGCTGGCTGGGCTGGGCTGGATTATTTTTAAATAAAATAAAAATAATAATAAAAATAGGTAAATAATAATAAAAATAGTTTTGAGGTGATTAAAAATAGGTCTGGGGCCCAATAAATTCCAAACAAATTACCCTAAGTCCAGTTTTTTATTTTACACCCAAAAATATTATTTTCATAATATTTTAATAGTAATTTAACAGCAAATAAAAATTATTTAATTACCAAGAGCCTAGGTTTTAATTACAGAAAAATCCCGAAAAATTCCAGAAAATTGTAAAAATTCCAAATTAATAATTCCTGAAAATCAGGGGGCTTACAATCTACCCAACTTATAAAAATTTCATCCTCAAAATTAAAATGTGGTAGGATTCTCTCTATCCAAATTCACTTGATTACAATCTAAAGGATTCCTCTCAAGTGAACATTCCGGTCTCTACCCAACTTAGAATTTATCCATCTATCATCTAAGGCTATACATCTAATAAAGCTATGTCCCAACTTATTTAATCATGGTATTGGATCCTCAAGTCTTTAACACCAAACACATCACCTATGGTATTCCCTTAATCATATATACAAGGGTCATCATCAATGCGACCGGCCTGTGGGGTATATCTAGTACTGTCTATATATCAAACTTATACCAAGCACGCGTTTCCATCTTTCCGAAATAAGGGAAGACGAAGATCAATAATAAAGATTTCAAGGGTGAGGTAATGGAATAGAAGTATCTGGGTCAAGGTGTTTAAAGAATTCAAATGAAAATCGTCAAGCAGTTGTGGATTGAAATCCTATTCTGGTAATTCTTCGTTCGCATGCTCGTATTAGTACAGTTATGTAACTGATACGATATGCTCAGTCATATCTAGAGGGCAAAAATACTAGTCAACTATATATCTCAATCCACGTGAAGTAGTCGTACGAAGAGCGAATCAAAATGCACTAAGGTTGATCAGACCGTAATACACTGATTCTGAATAGACAATTGTATTAGTGTGTCGACCCAATAATACATATGTCATGAACAAGCTCGATAAAAGGATAAGCTTGCAAAACTAGGCTATATTAGCAGCATAAGTCAAGATAGTACAATAATTATAAGTACGCTAGATGATGATGGAAGGAGGTATAACTTAATTCAAGTTCACAAAACAACACACAATAAGCACAATAACAAAAGACTCTACAATCTCTACAGTTATCAAATATAAAAGCATACCAGGTTATTAGCAAGTTTAAAATTACTAGGTTGTGGCTGAGGTCACGAACCAATAGGCACGAGCTAAAACAAGACTAGAAACGGCAGCTATAAATCACTTACGCGCATTAGCTACTCCAAGAGTCTGCGCGTCTTCCAAAGTCATTGCGAAAGCTTGTCCGCATCCTTGTGGTGGATTCCTCTGCTGCTGCTGGGCCTGCTGGAAGAGTGCTGCTCGAGGTGCCAAGGGTGGCCTTGGTGCTGGTAACGCTCTTTCTCGATGTTCGGGGCATTCCTTTAATAAATGCTGACTGGATCCGCAAGCTAAACATAATTTTCTTTTGCGTCTGCAATTGTCCTCAATATGGCCTCACCTGCGACAATATGGACAGATAGGTTGTGCCTGTGGAGATGCTTCGGGTGGCTGGTACATGCGAGGTCTCTTTGCAACTTCTTCCTGTGGTGCTCCGGCTGGTGCTGATGTGGACGATCGCTTTAGACTGGTCTCTCTTCTGGTGATGCGCTCCATGCGTCGGGCTGCAGCAAGGACGTCCGGGTAAGATGTAGGTGCAACGGATCCAATTAGTTTCTGTAGCTCAATGTTTAGTCTGTCGAGGAACTTCTCAGCCTTCTCTTCTTCTGTCGGAATCAAGGTTAGGGCGAAGCGACTTAGACGAATGAATTCCGCATTGTACTCTTCTACGGTCATATTGTCTTGAGTGAGACGATTAAACTTGTCCCGAAGTTCTGATCGAGCGATAGCCGGAATGTACATCTCCTGGAAGAGTCTAGAAAACTCTTCCCAAGTGACTCGGTCTGGTCCGAGCCGTGTCTTCTCAGATAGCCACCAGTGATGCGCATTATCCGTCAACTGCATTCTAACGGCAGTCATCCAACGTTCTCGGGGAAGCTCAGCTGCTTCCAACTGGTGTTGTGTGTTGGTGAGCCACTCATGAACTTCAGTGGGCTCCTCCTTGCCTGAGAAGGTACGGGACTTCAGTTGCCGGAAATCGGTGATAGAGCCCGTCGTTGGCCGTCGAGTTGGTAGATTCGCCAGCTCCAGTACAAGTGCTAGGCTGTGACTCAAAGTTTCTTGTTGAATCTGCTGTTGAGCTTGCATCATTGCGTAGATCATTTGAAATATCTGTTGCCCGTCTATAGCCTGTCCTTGTGGGAATACAGGCATTGGTGGTGTGAACTGCGACGGAGGTGGAATGTTGTCTTGCCGATCTCTTGAGGTATCTTGACTGTTTTGTTGTTCTAGTTGACCTCCACCAACTGGGGTCACTTCATCGTCATAGGTGGCATCTGCAACTTGTGGTGTTCCTGCGGGAGTCTCGTCGCGTGCTTGTAAATCTATTGTTCTGCATCAAAATAAACTATAAGAGACGCACAGGAATCAAGGCAAGATACAAGTTAAGAATTAATTTTGAATCCGATATAGACATCAAGAACGATTCAAGCAAGTGGATGAGATCCTAAAAACTTATCATATTCTTACTGCAGGCTTGTTCGGTCCCTAAATTGAAATCGAACAATTTAGTCGAAGACCTGCATGGGCCACCACAAAAACCATGTCACGCCCCAGTCCCAAAATACCGAGGGACTGGACACGTGGCAATGGCCAGCAGCACACACCGATGGAAAAACCCAATTTAATGGATCCATCGGGGCATGCTTAAGCTGTAATATAATAATAAGTAGGTCCAATGATAAATGTCAAGTATCTAGATCTCATCCAACAGAACAATATAAGAACTAAATAGCAAACTAGAATAACTGCTGGAAGTCAAGTTACTGTCGAATATCCAGCAAGAAATAATACTGAGTCGGGTGGAGACAAATCTACTACCGATAAATGGAAAAACAGAGACAAGAAAATATAACTAAGACATGCTAGAAAATAACTACGTATAAACAAGGCCATCGACTGCAATCGTACCCTCGTCTGGTGTCGGTCCGTAAAGTTGCGGGTGCTCCTCGTCTGCTAAATCTGGAGAACAAAACCAGGTCTTCAGAGGGACGTAACAAGATACAAAAGAATACGAGCCAAAAGTACAGTAAATGAACATGCAAGATAGACAGGAAAGTAAACACAAGAAAGCAAACAAGACACGAGAAATCACTGCATCTAAGATGGTGGCGTACCGATGGTGCTATCAAACATGACTACTAACAATCGGGATAACCGCAACTCAATGGGAGATCACGGTCCTATAGAAGGTAGGCCAATGGGGACTCCCAATCTATAGTATAGCTCTTTCGTAGCCCTATGGGAGCTCACGAATGAGGTAGTCAAATGAACAAGTCTCTATCGCAGCACAATGGGTACTCATAATCGAGAATGCTCAAGTGTAGTCAGTGCCTGATAACGATTATCTAGGAACTAAAGTAACCAACCGAGTCAACTCAAGGAATGTAGAGTAAACATATACCATCATAATATATCTAAGGAACAAATGGTGATCCATGGAAAAGAGCAAATAATGTACATGCACGTAAACGAGAAATAAGACTAGAGCAGCAGGAATAAATCAATATGAAAAACGCATCAAGAAACTATATACGACAAGAAAATAACAACTGAAAAGGGAAGCATGCAAATATTGTACAAGTATCTTGCACGACAATGTATAAATAAGTCCAGGAGATCAGTAGCAAAACTGCAGGATTTGGCAAGGTATACTTGCCTGTGGTTCTGTCTCCAACTGTGGCTCTGACTTCAGCGGGATTTGCAGGCAGTACTCCGGTTGCTGAAATATATTACCATTAGATCCAGAAAATATCAAATAGCTAGAAATGCCTGTCCTTGAGTCCAATTTGGAGACAAGGGCAAAAATGATAATTTTGGGTCAAAGCGGGATCCACATGTGGCCCGCTTCGCACCGAAAAATGTGTCAGGGTCAAAGGTCTCCAAATTCGTCAAACTTAGTGTCAACAGGTCAGGAACGATGATACGAACCCAACGGAACTTCCAGAATTGGATTCCGATGAGTCGATCACAAAATCGCCCGTCAAGTGGAGCCTGTAGGGCCCACAACACGCGATTTCGTCAACGTTCTCAAAATCGAACCAAACTTGGGTCACAGGACCAACGTATCGCTATGAGTCCGATGGCACAAGTTTCGTTTCGATCCGACGTGTGTACACAAAGTTATGACGCATTCCAGAAAGGGCGGATACGGGACGGTGTCCGCGGATACGCGTTGATTCCGGTGTGCACGCACATCCAAATCAACTTCTGCGAAATCCCACACGTCCTTATCAACGATGCGCACGTATCGGTGAAGACCGCATGCGACCAAGTCGTCCCGTTTGGCGGGGCGCATCCAGTTCCGGGGTGAATCAGGGCGTTGTTTTTCTTGTTTTTGGATCGCGGTTCGCGATCGCCACAGGACGCGATGCCCCGAGCGGTTTGCACGGGCATCGAGAGGGTCACGCAGGGTTCGCGACGCAACTGACGAAATCAAAAACGGGTAAACGAGCAGGGAGATACGCGTACCTGAACAGGATTCGAAAAACCGAATTTTATCGTGTCCGACACGTGTCTAGGGTTAGGGTTTTGGGGGTGCTGTCGGAGCTGGGCGGCGCTGCGGTGGGGGAGGCCGGCCGGAGGAGGCTGGGGCAGCGTCGGCGAGGCTGGACGGAGGCGGCGGCGCGGGCACGGCGGCCGGAGTCGGGCTCGGGGCGGCTGGGAGGAGAGAGGGGAAGGAAGAGGGAGGAGGCGGAGGAGGGAGCTACGGGCGGGGGATGTGCGGCGTAGCAGAGGCGGGTCCGGCGGCGCGGGTGCGGTGAGGAGCGGCGGTCGGAGTCGGGTAGTGGCCGGAGAGGAAAAAGTCGGGGGGAGTTATATAAGGGGAGGAGCGAGGCGGGGTAGGCCGGGCTAGGCGGCGGCGGAGGCGGAGATGGGCAGAGGGGTGCGGGGGCGCGTGGCCGCGGGCGGGGCTACGGAGGAAGCGGGCAGCGCCGGGAGACGCGGGCGGCGCGGGCGACGCGGGGGGGGAGAAGATGGAAGCGGGTCGGTCGGGTTCGGGTCTGGCAGACCCGAACCGACCCGATAGCCCATGGACTGGGCTAGGGTTTGGGCTTAGGCTGGCTGGGCTGGGCTGGATTATTTTTAAATAAAATAAAAATAATAAAAAAAATAAAAATAGGTAAATAATAATAAAAATAGTTTTGAGGTGATTAAAAATAGGTCCGAGACCCAATAAATTCTAGACAAATTACCCTAAGTCCAGTTTTTTATTTTACACCCAAAAATATTATTTTCATAATATTTTAATAGTAATTTAACAGCAAATAAAAATTATTTAATTACCAAGAGCCTAGGTTTTAATTACAGAAAAATCCCAAAAATTCCAGAAAATTGTAAAAATTCCAAATTAATAATTCCTGAAATTCAGGGGGCTTACAATCTACCCAACTTATAAAATTTTCGTCCTCAAAATTAAAATGTGGTAGGATTCTCTCTATCCAAATTTACTGATTACAATCTAAAGGATTCCTCTCAAGTGAACATTCCGGTCTCTACCCAACTTAGAATTTATCCATCTATCATCTAAGGCTATACATCTAATAAAGCTATGTCCCAACTTATTTAATCATAGTATTGGATCCTCAAGTCTTTAACACCAAATACATCACCTATGGTATTCCCTTTATCATATATACAAGGGTCATCATCAATGCGACCGGCCTGTGGGGTATATCTAGTACTGTCTATATATCAAACTTATACCAAGCACGCGTTTCCATCTTTCCGAAATAAGGGAAGACGAAGATCAATAATAAAGATTTCAAGGGTGAGGTAATGGAATAGAAGTATCTGGGTCAAGGTGTTTAAAGAATTCAAATGGAAATCGTCAAGCAGTTGTGGATTAAAATCCTATTCTGGCAATTTTTCGTTCGCATGCTCGTATTAGTACAGTTATGTAACTGATACGATATGCTCAGTCATATCTAGAGGACAAGCATACTAGTCAACTATATATCTCAATCCACGTGAAGTAGTCGTGCGAAGAGCGAATCAAAATGCACTAAGGTTGATCAGACCGTAATACACTGATTCTGAATAGACAATTGTATTAGTGTGTCGACCCAATAATACATATGTCATGAACAAGCTCGATAAAAGGATAAGCTTGCAAAACTAGGCTATATTACCAGCATAAGTCAAGGTAGTACAACAATTATAAGTACGCTAGATGATGATGGAAGGAGGTATAACTTAATTCAAGTTCATAAAACAACACACAATAAGCACAATAACAAAAGACTCTACAATCTCTACAGTTATCAAATATAAAAGCATACCAGGTTATTAGCAAGTTTAAAATTACTAGGTTGTGGCTGAGGTCACGAACCAATAGGCACGAGCTAAAATAAGACTAGAAACGGCAGCTACAAATCACTTACGCGCATTAGCTACTCCAAGAGTCTGCGCGTCTTCCAAAGTCATTGCGAAAGCTTGTCCGCATCCTTGTGGTGGATTGCTCTGCTGCTGTTGGGCCTGCTGGAAGAGTGCTGCTCGAGGTGCCAAGGGTGGCCTTGGTGCTGGTAACGCTCTTTCTCGACGTTCGGGGCATTCCTTTAATAAATGCTGACTGGATCCGCAAGCTAAACATAATTTTCTTTTACGTCTGCAATTGTCCTCAATATGGCCTCGCCTGCGACAATATGGACAGATAGGTAGTGCCTGTGGAGATGCTTCGGGTGGCTGGTGCATGCGAGGTCTCTTTGCAACTTCTTCCTGTGGTGCTCCGGTTGGTGCTGATGTGGACGATCGCTTTAGACTGGTCTCTCTTCTGGTGATGCGCTCCATGCGTCGGGCTGCAGCAAGGACGTCCGGGTAAGATGTAGGTACAACGGATCCAATTAGTTTCTGTAGCTCAATGTTTAGTCCGTCGAGGAACTTCTCAGCCTTCTCTTCTTCTGTCGGAATCAAGGTTGGGGCGAAGCGACTTAGACAAATGAATTCTGCGTTGTACTCTTCTACGGTCATACTGTCTTGAGTGAGACGATTAAACTTGTCCCGAAGTTCTGATCGAGCGATAGCCGGAATGTACATCTCCTGGAAGAGTCTAGAAAACTCTTCCCAAGTGACTCGGTCTGGTCCGAGCCGTGTCTTCTCAGATAGCCACCAGTGATGCGCATTATCCGTCAACTACATTCTAACGGCAGTCATCCAACGTTCTCGGGGAAGCTCAGCTGCTTCCAACTGGTGTTGTGTGTTGGTGAGCCACTCATGAACTTCAGTGGGCTCCTCCTTGCCTTAGAAGATACGGGACTTCAGCTGCCGGAAATCGGTGATAGAGCCCGTCGTTGGCCGTCGAGTTGGTAGATTCGCCAGCTCCAGTACAAGTGCTAGGCTGTGACTCAAAGTCTCTTGTTGAATCTGCTGTTGAGCTTGCATCATTGCGTAGATCATTTGAAATATATGTTGCCCGTCTATAGCCTGTCCTTGTGGGAATACAGGCATTGGTGGTATGAACTGCGACGGAGGTGGAATGTTGTCTTGCCGATCTCTTGAGGTATCTTGACTGTTTTGTTGTTCTAGTTGACCTCCACCAACTGGGGTCACTTCATCGTCATAGGTGGCATCTGCAATTTGTGGTGTTCCTGCGGGAGTCTCGTCGCGTGCTTGTAAATCCATTGCTCTGCATCAAAATAAACTATAAGAGACGCACAGGAATCAAGGCAAGATACAAGTTAAGAATTAATTTTGAATCCGATATAGACATCAAGAACGATTCAAGCAAGTGGATGAGATCCTAAAAACTTATCCTATTCTTACTACAGGCTTGTTCGGTCCCTAAGTTAAAATCGAACAATTTAGTCGAAGACCTGCATGGGCCACCACAAAAACCATGTCACGCCCCAGTCCCAAAATACCGAGGGACTGGACACGTGGCAATGGCCAGCAGCACACACCGATGGACAAACCCAATTTAATGGATCCATCGGGGCATGCTTAAGCTGTAATATAACAATAAGTAGGTCCAATGATAAATGTCAAGTATCTAGATCTCATCCAACAGAACAATATAAGAACTAAATAGTAAACTGGAATAACTGCTGGAAGTCAAGTTACTGTCGAATATCCAGCAAGAAATAATACTGAGTCGAGTTGAGACAAATCCACTACCGATAAATGGAAAAACAGAGACAAGAAATTATAACTAAGACATGCAAGAAAATAACTACGTATAAACAGGGCCATCGACTGCAATCGTACCCTCGTCTGGTGTCGGTCCATAAAGTTGCGGGTGCTCCTCGTCTGCTAAATCTGGAGAACAAAACCAGGTCCTCAGAGGGACGTAACAAGATACAAAAGAATACGAGCCAAAAGTACAGTAAATGAACATGCAAGATAGACAGGAAAGTAAACACATGAAAGCAAACAAGACACGAGAAATCACTGCATCTAAGATGGTGGCGTACCGATGGTGCTATCAAACATGACTACTAACAATCGGGATAACCGCAACTCAATGGGAGATCACGGTCCTATAGAAGGTAGGCCAATGGGGACTCCCAATCTATAGTATAGCTCTTTTGTAGCCCTATGGGAGCTCACGAATGAGGTAGTCAAATGAACAAGTCTCTATCGCAGCACAATGGGTACTCACAATCGAGAATGCTCAAGTGTAGTCAGTGCCTGATAATAATCATCTAGGAACTAAAGTAACCAACCGAGTCAACTCAAGGAATGTAGAGTAAACATATACCATCATAATATATCTAAGGAACAAATGGTGATCCATGGAAAAGAGCAAATAATGTATATGCACGTAAACGAGAAATAAGACTAGAGCTGCAGGAATAAATCAATATGAAAAACGCATCAAGAAACTATATACGACAAGAAAATAACAACTGAAAAGGGAAGCATGCAAATATTATACAAGTATCTTGCACGACAATGTATAAATAAGTCCAGGAGATCAGTAGCAAAACTGCAGGATTTGGCAAGGTATACTTGTCTGTGGTTCTGTCTCCAACTGTGGCTCTGACTTCAGCGAGATTTGCAGGCAGTACTCCGGTTGCTGAAACAAACATTACCATTAGATCCAGAAAATATCAAATAGCTAGAAACGCCTGTCCTTGAGTCCCATTTGGAGACAAGGGCAAAAATGATAATTTCGGGTCAAAGCGGGATCCACATGTGGCCCGCTTCACACCGAAAAACGTGAGAGGGTCAAAGGTCTCCAAATTCGTCAAACTTAGTGTCAACAGGTCAGGAACGATGATACGAACCCAACGGAACTTCCAGAATTGAATTTCGATGAGCCGATAACAAAATCGCCCGTCAAGTAGAGCTTGTGGGGCCCACGACACGCAATTTTGTTAACGTTCTCAGAATCGAACCACACTTGGGTCACAGGACCAGCGTATCGCTATGAGTCCGATGGCACAAGTTTCGTTTCGATCCGACGTGTGTACACAAAGTTATGACGCATTTCAGAAAGGGCAGATACGGGACGGTGTCCGCGGATACGCGTTGATTTCGGTGTGCACGCACATCCAAATCAACTTCTGCGAAATCTCACACGTCTGTATCAACGACGCGCACGTATCGGTGAAGACCGCACGCGACCAAGTCGTCCCGTTTGGCGGAGGGTATCCAGTTCCGGGGTGAATCAGGGCGTTGTTTTTCCTGTTTTTGGATCGCGGTTCGCGATCGCCACAGGACGTGATGCCCCGAGCGGTTTGTACGGGCATCGAGAGGGTCACGCAGGGTTCGCGACGCAACTGACGAAATCAAAAATGGGTAAACGAGCAGGGAGATACGCGTACCTGAACAGGGTTCATAAAACCGAATTTCACCGTGTCCGACACGTGTCTAGGGTTAGGGTTTTGGGGGTGCTGTCGGAGCTGGGCGGCGCTGCGGTGGGGGAGGCCGGCCGGAGGAGGCTGGGGCGGCACCGGCTAGGCTAGACGGAGGCGGCGGCACGGGCACGGCGGCCGGAGTCGGGCTCGGAGCGGCTGGGAGGAGAGAGGGGAAGGAAGAGGGAGGAGGCGGAGGAGGGAAATGTGGGTGGGGGCTGTGCAGCGGAGCAGAGGCGGGTCCGGCGGCGCGGGTGCGGTGAGGAGCGGCGGTCGGAGTCGGGTAGTGGCCGGAGAGGGAAAAGTCGGGGGGAGTTATATAAGGGGAGGAGCGAGGCGGGGTAGGCCGGGCTAGGCGGCGGCGGAGGCGGAGATGGGCCGAGGGGTGCGGGGGCACGGGGGCGCGGGCGCGGCGGCGGAGGAAGCGGGCAGCGCCGGGAGACGCGGGCGGCGCGGGGGACGCGGGGGGGGGGGAGAAGATGGAAGCGGGTCGGTCGGGTTCGGGTCTGGCAGACCCGAACCGACCCGATAGCCCATGGACTGGGCTAGGGTTTGGGCTTGGGGTGGCTGGGCTGGGCTGGATTATTTTTAAATAAAATAAAAATAATAATAATAATAGGTAAATAATAATAAAAATAGTTTTGAGGTGATTAAAAATAGGTCCGGGGCCCAATAAATTCCAAACAAATTACCCTAAGTCCAGTTTTTTATTTTACACCCAAAAATATTATTTTTATAATATTTTAATAGTAATTTAACAGCAAATAAAAATTATTTAATTACCAAGAGCCTAGGTTTTAATTACAGAAAAATCCCGAAAAATTCTAGAAAATTGTGAAAATTCCAAATTAATAATTCCTGAAAATCAGGGGACTTACAAACCTGAGGGACAGTATAGTGACAGCACTAGAGTAGGCGACACCACCAACTAGGCAGCTATCGACGGGATCCATCATAAATTACGTCAGCTGAAGCCACATAGCTTTTCGGGCAAGGAGGAGCCCACTGAGGTTCATGAGTGGCTCAAAAATATCCAATATCAATTGGAAGCATGTGAGCTTCGGAGGGAGCGTTTGATGACTGCTGTCAGGATGCAGGTGACAGAAAATGCACAATATTGGTGGATTACTGAGGAGAAACGACTCAGACCCGACCGAGTTACTTGGGAGGAGTTCTCTAGACACTTCTAGGAGAGGTACTTTCATTCTATCGCTAGAGCGGAACTTCGGGACAAGTTCAATCACCTTACTCAAGGCAATTTGACAGTAGAAGAGTACAATGCTGAGTTCATCTGTTTGAGCCGCTTCGTTCCAACACTAATTCCGACAGAAAAAAAGAAGGCGGAGAAATTCTATGATGGACTGAGCTTTGAGCTACAAAGACCGATTGGTTCAGTTGCACCTACTTCCTATACGGTCGTCCTCGACGCAGCTCGACGCTTGGAACGCGTCAACAGGAGAGAGTCCAGCGAAAAGCGGCTGCATGTACTAGTACTAGCCCGAGCATGTTCGCCATTAATGCAAGTTTAAGAAACTTTTTGTTTACCAACCAACAAAGAAAGGTACAAAGAAGTCCTAGATAGAAATCTAAATACAATATTTTTTTATCTGGGGAATGTGACGATGAAGATCGAGTACTGCAGCGACCCCTTTACTCCGTTGACGGTCCGACGAGGGAATGAGGAACCTCTCTTCTCTTTTCTCTCTCTTGAGCTTGTGTAAACGTATGTAGCTTTGCCCCTGTCTATGTGTGTATGTCTCTATGTGCCCATGTGTTGAGTATGATACCCGGCTATTTATAGCCATCACACTGATGGGCTATGCGCGCGTATAGGTTATGCTCGCATGAATGTTGAGGCTGACACGTCTTCATCTACAAATGTCACCATGGACGCAGGTCACAGTTGAGTCACCACATAAAATCTTTGTTAGGATCCGTTGTTGCTAAAAATCTGATCGGTTTCCGTCCTTGGTGTGCACGACTTGGTCAGCTCGACACGTGGTATAAACTTTGTTGTGGAGAATCTCATCAGTTACAACGGAAAGATCTTGGCTTGAAAAGTTACTGCCACGTTGAACGCATGAGGTCTGGAACGCATGGGGCCAGAGACGCATGGAACGCATGGAGTCTGGAACGCATAGGGCCAGAGACACATAAAATGCATGGAGTCTGAAACGCATGGAGTCTGGAATACATGGTGTCAGAGACGCATGGAACGCATGGAGTCTGGAACACATAGGGCCAGAGACGCATGTAACGCATTGAATCTGGAACGCATATGGCCTTTGTCTTATGTATACGTGGCACTATTCAGCTGTATACGGACATAAATGATCATGACGATGATGTGAGTCCTAACGCCAACTATCAGCGTCAGAATCGAGGTGTTCAGAGCCATTATTGCTATCAGAGTCATAAATGCACTGACTTGACTGAGATGACATTATGCGTCCAAGACTTTATGCGTCACTTGATCCTTGTTGCATGAGGACTGAGGCGCATAGGGGCCTTTGAGATTTTTTATGCCTCTACAAGACCCCCTTCAAAGTTTTCAAACTGATAAGTTTGGAATACTTTGAATAAGAAGCATGGAAAGAGATCTTCAGAACACATAGGTTGTCTTTCGCATGAGGCTCACTCGGCTTTGCTGAGTCTATTGGCCATATATTCTTGCTGACGCATGGATGAATATTCCAGGCTGTTGAGTCTGCTTTAAATGAAGATTTGGTTCGATCTCCGAACAAATCTTTGGGGGTTCTGAACCGCCTTTATACACGTTCGCCGAAGCGACGGTTCACTCGTTGATGACGACAGATCAAGAACTCAACCGCCTTTCTTTATCTAGGTTACCACGTGGACTGAGACGGCTTGGGTTCTGTGACGTTCTTGCCTATAAAAAGATGATAGCTTGTTTTATTTTGCTCTTCTTTTTTACTGTCTATTTTGGTAGAGGTAACGATGAGACCTCGAATGTAGTTTGCTCTTAATTCCATTCAAGAAATAAAAGCTTCTCTTTTTGTCGTCATTTAATGTGATTTTTATATATTGTACTAGAGGTAATATGGATGTAGCACAATATTGTAGTTGTTAAGGATGTCCCGCTGGGGATCTTAGTAGACCCTATTACATTCTGCGCACTTTGAGTGCAAACAATAAGTTCGAAATGAAAACCCTATCAGAGATGATATGGACGTGATAGGTTTTGTGGAGTTAGCACCGCTAACGTACTTAGAGTTAAGTACCGGTGAAAAGTTTAGATTATGTCTGATATCAGAGGTATTGTGGACATGATAATCGATAGTCAAATAGCAAAGTTTGCTCATAGGTAATATGGACATAGCAAACCCTACTAGAAAAAATATTAGCCTACTAGTTCAGAGGTGATATGGACGTGAACTAGTACCCAAAAAGGAACTAACTTTTGAATGGTCTACCTAAGAGTGTAGGTAGACTTGAGGGTTAATCCACTAGGAAGATTTTGGGGATCCATCATCTATTGCATAATCAGGACTCCTGAATACAGATAATGACTTTTACCAAGTTTTTTTGAAAAGAGGTACGTGACGTGTATAGGAACTTGCTGGGATGGACTACCAGAAATATAAGTCTTAATTGTACTGCTGAGGATAGGGGTGTACCAATAAAGTTCAGACATAGTACTATTTTAAGAAACTTGTCGTTGATAGGCATCATGAACAAGTCGTCGTTGGATTTCGCGAGCCAGTATGCGCCATTGGAGAATACGGACTCCACGATAAACAGGCCCTCCCATTTAGGTTGGAATTTTTTGACCACTTTTGGGTCATAACCATCGGTCTTCTTACTATCAAGACGAGGTCACCCACTCGAAATGTCCTCTCCTTGACCTGTTTGTTGAAGGCCCCTGAAAGTCGTGCTTGGTACAGCTCAATGCACTGTTGAGCTAGAAGACGCTTTTTGTTGAGTGCTTCCAATTCTTGCAGTCGTCGGAGATGGTTCTTGTTGTTTGTCAAATATTAGAGAGGGCTACCCTGAGCGAGGGAATCTGGACCTCTAGAGGGAGCACGACTTTGCTTCCATAGACTAGGAAGAATGGCGTACTGTCGGTTGGTGTTCGAACCGTTGTACGATAGACCTAGATACATTCGCCTAACTTCTCATTTTAGTAGCTCTTATTAAATGATATGAACTTCTTAAGTAGCTTTATAATGGTTATGTTGAATGCATCTGTTAGACAATTCTCTGCTGGGTTGTAGGTAGTCGAGGCTACGTTCTGGATTCGATTTTTGTCAAAAAATCAATAGAAAGCGTGACTTGCAAACTCGGGGTCTTTGCATGGATAATCCTCCGTGGCAAGCCAAGCGATATCTGACGTAATGCTTGACGAAGTCGATCACGTTTGAAGTCTTTACTTCAGCGAGTGGCACGGCTTACGCCCACTTGGAGAAGTAGTCGATAATGACGAGGATAAACTGGTGCCCCTTAGACGAGGGTGGAGTAATCGGTCCAATGATGTCCATTCCCCATGCTTCAAACGACTAAGATACTACCGTTGGATGTAAAAATTCTGAAGGCTGGTGGATGAAGTTTGCATAGATCTGGCACATCCGGCACTTCCTTACATAATCGACAACATCTGCTACCAACGTTGGCCAATAGTAACCCATCCTCCGAAGACGATCTTGTAGCTTCGGACTGGGTTGGTGTGCGTCTCAAACACCGTCGTGAGCTTCACGGAGTGCTTGTTTCACTTCTGCATTCAATAAGCATCATAGCATAAGCCCATCATATGAACGACGATACAACATTTTAGTAGCTGTATCGTAATAGAATCGGAGAGAACGTCTCCTGAAGGAAGTGGATTTCTTTGGGTCCTCAAACAGCATCTCATAGACCACGTAGTCGATGAATGAGATTCTCCAGTCTTGGATGCTGGCTTTTGTCCCTACTGAATAATTTAGGCACAGACAGAGGTTTATCTTCGGGCATACCATTTCTTGGCCAATCACGGTGATAAGCTCGTAAGTATTGACCGAGACAGCTAAAGAAGCAGCGAGACCAGCCAGGGCATCAGCCTCGATATTTTGCAGTCGGGGCACATGATCTATGAAGAACCCGTCAAAGGTAGAGATTATACCAAACGCAGCTTGGTGGTATGGAATCAAGTATTTGTGCCGGACTTCGTACTCGCCCCGGACCTGACTGACTATCAGCTTGGAATCACCGTAGGCCTCTAAGTATTCTACTCCTACTTGCTTAGCAAGATGGAGTCCGTAAGGAGGGCGTTATACTCTGCCACGTTGTTGGAACATGGTTCCGTGAGAGAGTAAGCACAGTGAATAACCAGATCATGTTGGAAAATCAACACTATCCCGACTGCAGCGATGACATCACATTTGGGCCATGTTCTTGAAGCACCGTCGAAGAACATTCGCCAAACGGCTTGTATGTTTGTGATATTGGAGTCCACCACTTCATCTGGGATCTCATCGTAGAGCTTTGACATTTTTGGCACTGGATGGGCGGTCAGAAAGTTGGCTAATGCTTGGCTCTTGACCGCTTTTTGCTGAACAAATACTATGTCGTATGGTGACAATAGTATCACCCACGTAGCCAATCGGGCATTGAGCGCCCCTCATGAGAACCATGAGAGGGCTAACTCACGAGATCACATGGATTGTCTACCCAGCCACGCAATGCCAGGTTTTCTGGATAGCAAAGACTAGAGCAAGGCACTCCTTTTCAACGGGGTTGTACCTGTGCTCCGCACCGACCATCATCCTGCTGATGTAGTAGATGGCTGCGCACGTAAAGTGGGTCCGTCTCACATTATTTCTTACACAAATGATCTGAGTGTAGTTGCTGCACAAAAATTGGGTCAGGGAGCAAACGTCTGACCGAGTGCATGAAATGGGTGTCGAATTGAAGTTTCCATCGTCTGATTTAAGCAACGTGATTATTCACAAGCGTGAGACGAGAGAAGCAACTTTTGCACATGACGCATCCTCTCATGGATATGCTTGTGCCAGTATCATCATCAACTGTTGCTGCACGAAAGCACCGATTCTTCCAACCAGACAGTCAATATTCCAGCGATTATAACCCACGGCACCCCTCCGACGGCGTCCCAGGTAACAACCTCCCTACGAGGAGGAGCTACCAGTCGCCTCATGCTACTCAATATGGTAGTCTCATTCAAAGAAGAAAATCTTAAAGAAAAGCTCACCCAACCTGAGGACGTCGGTCGGCATATCACAAAGCCATCATCGGGGTAGCAAACAAGTACCTACCATGGGGGTGTTTTAAGGCACCCGTGCGAGAACAAGGACCGGGGGTAGCAATCCCCCAGTGTTCCATGCCAATCCTTCCATTCAAGAAGACAGAGACTCTCCACGAGCAAACGACAGCTTAACTGGGGGTAGTCACGTCTGTTAGAATAAGGTCGCAATAAGAACTGAGGGTAGCGATCCTTCAAATTCTAATAACGACACAAAATGCCCACTCCTCCTGAGGACATTGAGACTCAGGAATCTGAGATGGAAAGTGTGGTATCCCCCATCCCATATTCCTCACGCCATGTAATGCTAATATACATGGCAGAAGATGACCATGGCATAGGGTCCCGTAACCAAAAATGCCTTGAGGCACTCAAAGCCATGATGCAGACTTTTAGCACTTCAATGCAGACTCTGACTCACATAGTGTTGGAACTCAAAGAAAACTTAGTCCTGACACAACCTCGAACCCAAAGGCAAACAAGCCTAGACCAGGGAACCAATGACGAGTCTGGTGCGCCTAACCCTGCTCCGTATGTAGCGAGCAACCAAATCGTGCCTCAATCCTCTGCTCCTCTGATACCGGACGATATCCAGGAGACTCTTAGGGACTAGCGTGCATGCGTCGATGCAAGAGAAAACTGAGACAGGCTCCAAAAGCTCGGGATTCGGCAACCCTATCTTCCAGAGTGGGATAACGTGGTATACCCTACCAAATATAAACCACTACATTTGACCTCATTCGACTGGAAGACATCACCCAGTCAGTATATGAACTACTTATGTTCAACAATGGGCCACTTGCCTCGAGACGACGCCTTACTCATCAACTTATTCGTCGGAGCACTATCTGGGGTCACTTATGAGTGGTTCTGTAGTCTCCTAGATAAATGCATCTCGTCCTTCGAGGACCTGAAGACCATCTTCCACGCTCGGTTCTATGAAGGAGGAATGGATATGACCATGACCTCCCTCATGGACATCACCCAAGGGGATAGGGAACATGTACGAGATAACATTGAATGCTTTCGACATGCAGCGTTGAAGTGCCTCCTGGTAATCCGAAATCCACAATGATGGACACATATCAAAAGAACTTCCTGCCATCAGTAAGGCTCTGGACGCCTTTATCCCATTTAGTGATTAGACGGCGGTCATTATAATGTGGCCACTGCAGAAAAGACCACGAAGGACGCCCTCCTATTAGGGTTCCAAGCTCCCAGCATCGAGGACAAGGGAAAGTACTCCTTCACTACTAACAATAGTCAAGACAATAAAGGGAAGTAGGCCCTAACAGTCAACATGTCCAAAAATTCGACCTCACCTATTACCAAGCCAACAGAGCCACCAAAAGTACAGGAGACATATTCTTTCAACGATGACGATGTCATAAAAATCTTCGAAGTATTGATGAAGGAAAACAAGCTCCGGCTACCCGACGTCAAGCGCCTCGACAAAGTAAACAAGACCGATGACCCCAAGTATTGCCAATACTATCGATACGTCTATCACTCTACGCGAGATTGCTACATATTGAAAGGCACATACAGTGGTTAATCGACTCCAAAACTCTTACTTTGGACTTTGAAGACAAGACGGTCACTGTAAGTATGGTGTCCCTCCAATTCGGCACCTTTCCGACAATAAGGGCCCAAGATGGTGTCGTCCTCATACTTAAGACAACAATGGAGGTGGTTAACCTCCGTCCAGCCCAAGTAGACAGGTTGGTACCCCTCACTACTCCAAGAGGCAAAGTCATGTTGGTTCACCCAGACCTCATCCCGGACATGACGCAGCAAGCAGTGCCTTCCACCGCTAAGTCCAAAGGAAAAGACCAAGTCCTGTCACATGGTCTCTCCCTCAACAAAAGAAGACCTCTCTGGTGTAACCAGGTCAGGCCTAGCCTATCAACGCGACTACAATACTCCCGATGATATCACACCCCTGGTTGTCGTACCAACAGCACTTGTTGCATCTGATTTGGGTCCATCCCAGCTTTCTACAGCAGACATAAAAAGTAGAAGGAGGTTCGCTATTATAAGACTTTGCGAAAAGACACAACTCAAGGGCTGGAGAAGCCTTACAACTTTGATATTTTGGTACATCTCGCCAACACTCCAACGAAGTTGTCTCTCTTTGAGCTCCTGCGTCTCTCCAAAGAGACTCGCAATGCTCTAAGTGAGGCGTTGCAGAACACCAACTCTTACTTAGCTCAAGTCAAACCTCCGGACGAGAATCCCATAGCATGCCCCCACTGTAACAGCATGATGGAGGTGATACCAAATATCACATTCTCCCAACAGGATATATTGCTGAAGAATAATAGGCACGATCGTCCCATGTATTACACAGGATATATCAGAGGTATTGAGGTGGACCGGATGCATATCGACCCCGGATCATCTTTCAGCATTATCCCACGGAGTCTGCTACAGACCGTGGGAATCCCGATGCATCGGCTGGCAGCCACCAACACCACTATCAGCGACTTCAACGCCGGGAGAAGCTACCCTCTGGGCAAGTTTCGTTTGAAGTTCCAAATCGGCGATCTCCGAACAGAGGTGACTTGCTATGTCATCGATGTGGATGTATCCTACAATGTCCTGCTTGGACGTCCTTGGATACACGAGTATATGATTGTGCCATCCACCCTCTACCAATGCTTGAAGTACGTCAGTGAAGACGGTATTGTCAAGACAGAATTCGCTGATGTAGATCCTTTCAATGGGGTCGAGAAGTATTACTCTGACTCGATCATGTACAAGAAAATCAACCAAGATGAAGAAGGTAACGATATCGATGATGAAGCTGAAGCTGGTATAGTTTTAAGTAGTCCTCTAAGGGTCTGTCTCAAAGGGAGTTCCGCCCGCACAGCTACTCCCCTTGTGATCAAGATTCATAGAAAGGCACATAAACCCTTAGTGGTCAAATCCCTGGGGCAGAGACATATTTCGGACGAGAATCCCCTCGCCCTAAAAATCACAGGGTATCTAGTAGTCAAGCTCCACAGGAAAATTCCTTCACCACCACCATCACTGATGACCATCGAAGGAAATGAACTGGAGGAGTACGTAGCGGCATCCGCCGAAGTACCTTCTTACGATGACATAATCCCTTTGAAAGAGATACCATATTTTCTTAATAAATGCCTCTATTTGAATTGCTCTGTTGTCACGCATTGGTACGTCGTATATTCTTTGGAATATGGTCTAGGTTTACACCTGCATACACAAGTAGCTACAACTCACGCGGTAAACCGAATCCTACATACCCAAGATCCATGTTTCATCATTCCAGCAAGAAAGAAATGTGATAGGCCCATCATTTTTTGGAAAGTTGAAGGTCATCGAAACTTCGTCTCAGAAGAGCCAGAACCGGAGAGTGGAAGAATGTAACTTCACCTCTACATCATACAGACTAAGCATATTCTCCAGGAAATGGGATACGATCTGAAGAGCGACCAAGGCCTGAACTACGGCAAGGGACGACGCTTACCACTGGATCACTTTGCTCCTAAGGGCAACCCTGAGACGTATTACCAGCGGACCGGTCAAGATTTAGGGTATGTCACACCTCCTACAACTCCTGGGGACTCGGAAGAAGGAGACGGATTACAATCTCACTCTTCGCAATCTTCTACCTCAGACTCCGACACTAGCATGGGAGACATGCTCAGGCAAACATTGTTTATCAACATGGTGTCAACAGATCCAGAAGAGGATGATGAATACCCGATCGAGCTCTTTGAAATAGAACAGTAGGCTCAAAAACTGGAATCCCAGTGGGAGTTACGATTCGAGCAGCGGGAGCCTCCTACTGAAGATGAGGTTGTGCAGGTTGATCTGGGTGACAATTCTGCTCCTAAGACCATCTTCATTAGCAAAAACCTTTTAACAGAAGAGCGTGAATCCCTTGTCCAGCTGGTAAGGGAATACATCGATATCTTCGCATGGAACTACGAAGATATGACGGGTCTGGATCCACAAATCGGGATGCACAAGCTCAATATCCTGCCAAACGTCAAGCCTGTAAAGCAACAACAACGGCAATTCCGCGCGGATGTTATGAACATCATCGAAGCTGAAGTGAACAAGCTGATAGCAAGTGGCTTTATTCGCGAAGAACAACATCCGGATTAGGTAGCCAACATTGTTTCCATCATAAAAGAGAATGGCAAATTCCGAGTCTGCATAGACTTTTCATGATTTAAACTCGGCCTTCCCAAAGGGCGAATTTCAACTCCCGATCACAGATGTGATGATCGATAATACTTGTGGCTTCGAGCGTATGTCCTTTATGGACGAATTTTCAAGCTACAACCAGATCAGAGGTTCCTAGAAGATGAGAAGCATACGTCATTCTGGATACCAATAGGGGTGTACTGCTACACAGTAATACCCTTCGGTCTGAAGAATGCATGTGCGACATACCAACGGGCTATGAGCATTATCTTTCGCGACCACCTGCACAAAATAGTTGAATGTTATGTTGAAGATATCGCTGTCAAGAGCCGCTTTCAAAACGATCATCTCTATGATATGAAGACGGTATTCGATTTAATGCGAGCCCACCAGCTTAAGATGAACCCCACCAAGTCATTCTTGGGAGTCTCCAGCGGCAAATTTCTTAGTTTTATCATAACCTCGAAAGGTATTCATATTGACCCCGAGAAGAATAAGGCTATCCTGGACATGCACCCTCCAAAGAACCTGCGAGAGCTTTACGGTCTGCAAGGAAGACTGTCATATATTATGTCACGCCACAACTCCATAGAGTCAAATGTCCTCGCTAGGCGTGATGTTGTACAAGCCTGGGGTTGCGCTTGTACAAGGCAAGAAGATCAACAATCTATGGTAAATCTCATAAAACAACAACATTACAGCGGAAGCAGACAAATTGAAGTCACAACAAGATGTAGAAAAAGTATCTCTTTTATTGATATTGAAATGAATTACAAGGCTCTCAATAGCCAACTTGAGTACACGCCATTTAGGCTTACAATAAACTTTGCCAACTCGACTTACAATATCAATGGTACAACTCTTGCAATGTTCCATACATTATGCACTTTATAGCAGAAGTTATTGTCTCCAAGAGAAGAGCTTCTGCACACCCAACAATCATGTAATGCCTCAAGACTTGTCAAGCTGTGTCCACACACCTGTGAACCTGAAATGTTGCCCACAACATGGGTCAGTACTCCACATGTAATGGCGAGAGGGCTGATCACACTCTCCTAAAATCAACACTAAGTTATCATGTGATGGAAACATTATTAAGTGTAACATTGATCTGTTGCCTTAGGGTAAATTACAGTTCATAGCGACAAGAATGTAAAGCAGGAATCTCGTTCAAATAAAGCAGACATATTGATCATATTGGATAGGAAACATAAAGCATACAGTTATTCATGATCAATAGGAAAAGTAAAGCATATAAGTTATCACCCTTTGGTGATTCTTACCCACGATCGTTTAACCATCCCTGTGAATGAGTAATAACTTACTCTATCTGCATAAGACATTATTAGTATGTACCATGTCTACATGAAGGTCACTGACTTCGTGTCATCTTGGACTTCGTGGCTAGACGGCTCTGCTCACCGAAGGGTAGCAAGCCCAACTGGAAGGTTTTCGAATCGCCTGTGCTATCACTTCAGCACGCTGGAATTCAACGTCCTTCTCAATGTAGGGATCTAGCCTCACTGGAAGTCCCGGATTTTGGATTATCAGTACTTCGGCATCCCCTCTTTGTTCCTCCTAGGATGAATTGGGTTCGTTGTCCCGGATTATCGTTCAAGGAGCATTAAAACTTGTGCATAAGTTGTCAATGACCATGCATACATATACAACTTAGCTATAAAGAAGATATATCATGCATGGTACTAGAAAATGTAGTGAATACCCCACAGTTCGTATTTGTTTTGCCACCCGCCTAGCTCGTAATGCCTTCATGCCCAGTCTAGGGTCTATCTTGCCCAGTCCAGGGCTATATACTTACCGCCCAATCTAGGGTCTTACCATAACTGATAATGAAATATCCCAACATTTGCAATCACAATATATAATCCACATTCTAAAATAGTAGCAGGTTAATAGACATGTGATTATTATCTTTCTTTATCTTTTGTGATTTTTTGCTAGATAGCCTTAAGCAAACAACTCACACAAACATGAACTAATCATTTTGTTAAGCATGAAGATAAAGGATCTAAGAACCGACACCACTCAAATTTATCTGAAGGGACTTCCCATCATGATCTCAAAGCCTTCTGAATTGATCCTTCCGCATAACCCAAGTCCAACTGGCTTTCTTCGAGCCAACCCAACAATCATAGTGCACTATGCGGAGCAGGGCACTACAATATATACCACTCAGAAAAAGTTTCGTCCTCGAAACTCAAAACTAAACTCATACCACTTTCTCAAGCAACATTTCGTCTAGCACTGCGTCTACATCCCATGATAACTCTTGCTCAATTTAGCATCTTGCCAAAGCATGCCGAACAATATGAATGATTAATCCTACCATCTCTTTCTTTGTTCAAACTCATGTATGTCTATTTTAGCCCACCTTGCTTCTTATCACAACTCCATTTGAATTCAGCTCAACACATCCTGGATTGTACAACACACTTCAGGTGTCCCCGAAATATGGTATACTCATCCAATGCCAATGGTTAGAGGAATCAAAAGGCTACCGTTGCAGCTTCATCCCAATATATGAATCATTTACTACGCTCAACCAAATTATTTCTTAGCCACAATTTCCATAACTCTTTTTAAGTTCTCTGGTCATCTCCTCGGTCCATCCGTCAGTATCTTTTCAACACAAATTTTTCCATCGCACAACTTGTATAACCAAGTTTTCCGTCTAACCATTTTCAATATTCGTTTATACCCCTTCGATCCCACATATGCCAATTCCTTTTGAACTTCTCTTATGGTCTGTCTCAATGATATTAATTTCGCATAACCATGCTCCTCCAAGCTGTAACTATTCAGGCAACAGGGACTACCCATAGTAGACTATTCACCCAAATACTGAACTTAATTTCTGCCAAACTCAAGGGACATCTTTTCTGACTCAACAAAATTTGTGTTTTTCAACAATTTTTGTAACGCAACTATCCATCTCAATGTCATCAATATCTAATGAATCCAGGGTTCCCTTTTGAACCATATTATAGTCCATATACACAAGCTTGATAAAGCATTCTTAGTAACAATACATCGATACAAAAATTTGCTAATGTTTTAATCTGAGGGTCACACCATTATTCATAACGCTAAGCCGACGTATAATTTTGCACATTATCCCATCTCGTTGTTATAAGTTTCCTTTCTGTATTCCTGTCATGACCCGCATCCGAAAAATCGGACATAAGTCGTGGGTACGCCCAACCTACGCCGCAAAATCGACGGTAGAACGCTGTCTAGGTCACAACTATATATATCTCACAATAACCTGTCAAGATAACCTCTCCAAAAGGAGGACAACATTACAATATACATAAACTCAATCATAATAACTAGGGGAAGAGTAAAAGCACGATAAGATATCAACAAAAGAAACAAAGAGAGCAATTACAATATCCAAAATATACAGTCCAAGTCTAAGAGTCTACAACATCTCACAGTAGCAGCAAAATAAATAACACGGTCATCCAAAACCAACTAGGAACAATCTAGTGAAACCTACCTAGCTATACTAGGGCGCTAGCGGCGTCTCCTCAGCTGGGACGGGCTCCTCCTCTATCTTAGGGTCGCAACAATCGTCGACACCTGGCCCGTAGTAAGTCGGACAAAAGTCCTCAGGATCCTCTGTAAAAATATATCCAGTCAGGATTGGAGCGAAGCACATAACTCTGAAAGCAACTCCAAATACATGGTAAGATGTATATGACTAGCAATAGAAAAGAATACAAGATGCACAGGAAAGTAAATACATGGTGGAACTGATAAAGTAATTGTAATATAAAACTGGGGAACAATACAAGTAGTAAAGAAGTAACTGCATGTGAGAAAATAGGAATACTAGCTAAGTGCTTTGAGCACAAGTTCGTTATGTGATCGGCTTGGGCTGCACACGATTTATTCTACGATAACTCCGTTATGCGTGAGTTGCATAACCGACATACACATGAATACTGTTTGGATTTGATCACATAACCAACTGCTACTCCACTCCCCCACTAATACTCTTGGATCCAACCACGACACGCTACGTACATGATAAATAACTCGCGCACATGAAAGCGAGAGCACACGAAGCACATGAGAATCAATACCCGAAGCACATGATGAAATACACGTGATAGAGTACCCGCTGAACACGGTAAGGGGGATAACATCTCATGACGGGATCCAACTAGTACCAGCTCATGAAACAATGTGTCAGAATCAAGTATTAACAGTTCTAGAACAGGTGACATATACGCTATCATGAAATAAAAATAATCAGAGGTAGGTACTCGCCTGACGTCATGAGCAACTGGTGAGGATCGAGATCCGGACTGGCGTCGCAAAGACCTATTGCGAAAAGCAAGGTTAAACTGGGTTCTAAAGAGTTAAACAGATATAAAATAACTAAAAACAAGCTTTTAGGGTTGTTCTAGGTCAAACAGGTCAAAAAAGTCAACTATAGGCCGAAACTAGGTCAAAGGTTGACTTTGGCGGTCAACCGGGACAATTACGGTCAACTCTAGGTCAAACTAGGGTGCCCCTAAAATTCTAGGTCAAAATTAGCTCATTAAGTTAGTAAACCCTCAAAGTCGCCTCTTTGAGATACCGGGATACCCTCGGTATCCGATATATCAACCTACGCTATACACCCCGCCTATACCCTCTAATATATACCCTAACACGTATATATATATATATATATATATATATATATATATATATATATATATATATATATATATATAAAATCAACTCTAACCTTATTCCTAGGCAAAAGTCCAATACCTCGCCATGATACCCATTACCTCAATACCTTGATATCTCAAGGTATTGAGATATCTCGAACCTTACCCCTATCTAACTAACTAGCTAACTATCTATATATATACTTATATATACTACTATATGTAAACATTAATATATATATATATATATATATATATATATATATATATATATAACCTAGTATATAGGCAATACCTCATCTCCGATACCTCAACTTACCTTCAACACCTCAAGGTATTGAAATTCAATACCTTACCTCACCCTTCTCTCTCATCTCACTATCTAACCTATATATATACTAATCTATACTAGTATACATATATCTACACATATATAAATATATCTATATACATATATTATATATATCTAACAATATATATATATATATATATATATATATATATATATATATACTAATCCAATACCTATTACCTATCATATATATATATATATATATATATATACTAATCCGATACCTATTTACCTATTACCTATCTATCTAGATACCTATCCATCTATCTATACTAACTATATATCTATATATATAACTAATCTCTTTCTCAACTCAAACTAAAGGGGGGCGGGTTATTGTTGTTGTCGTTGTTGCTGCTGCTGCTGCTACTACTACTAACTGTTGCTGCTGCTGCTACTAACTGTTGCTGCTGCTGCTACTGACTGCTGCTGCTGCTGCTCTCTCTCCCTCTCTATCTCTCTATCTCACCCTCTCTCGATCTTTCTCAACTCACTCTCTCTTCCTCTCTTCCCTTCTTCCTCTTCCAATCTCACTCACTCACTCAACACTCACACACACTACACACATACATATATATATATAAACACACACACTATACATATATATACATATATCAACCCACACACACAATATATATATATATATATATATATATATATATATATATATATATATATATATATATATATATATATGATGTATGTGTGTGAGTATATATACATATGAATACATATATATATATATATATATATATATATATATATATATATATAGGCACACACTTACACACAAACATACACACACAAACACCCATATACATATAAATACATATATATATATACAAATATAAACTCAAAAACCCTAATACACACTCCCCAAGGCTAAACCAACCCGCGCATAAGCCCGAAACCTAGAAACCAAGTCGAAATGGCCATTTGGTCATTTCGACGAACACTTGGAGTGCTGCTTGCGATACCTCGCAAAACGCATGCCAAACCTAATCGGAATCGACCCAAAATTTACCCACGAGTTCTAATCGATGTCTAGAACCTCACAAAAGTGCTAACTCTCCGATTCTAGGTCCGTGGCAAAATTTTACATGCACGTGGAACCCACGGAGAAGGAAAACCCCCAAATCGCCCGAAACGCCCCAAAACTCTGCGATACGACCTCACGTGTCCGAACGGGGACACGAACCTACCCTCAAGACACCCAAGCACGTCTACCTAGGTCCGTCTAACCTAGGGCAACCCCAAAAATGGGCCAATCTCGGATTTCACCCGACATTGACACAAAACGCTAGGTCAAAGTCTCCAAACCTATCCAAACAAGTTCTAACTTCCTCCCATGGGTAGCCGTAAGGTCTAGGGAGGTTCTAAACTACTAATTACACTATATTAGAGTAATCACTAAGAGGAAAGTTAGAGTTTACCTCTTGGGAGGTGAAATCCCAAGGCCAAAGTCTCCAAAAAGTCCTAAAAGCTCCAAACTAGCTTCCAAGCTCTCAAATCCAAGCTCTACTCCTAAAGTAACTCCTACACAACTAGGTTAGAGAAAAATGAAAGGTTAGGGTTATATATGGATGAAGATTGGAGGTGGAAAGAGAAATGGGGAAGAAAACTTACTTCAAATTGGTTGGAGAAGTAAAGGAAGGAGAAATGAAGAAAGAGAGTGGGAAGAGAGAAGTTAATGAATGGAATGAAGGGGAGGAGGGGGGCGGCCATGTCATGGAGAGTAGGGTTAGGGTTAGATATAGGTACAAAGTCTAAAATACCCCTCCTACAAGTCATGCTAATTAGGGTTTGGGTTTGGGGTTCCAAATGCATTCTAACTAAACTCTAATCACTCCAACTAACTAATTAGAATATAAATAACTACTCTAAACCAATAAATAAGTCTGACAAGGGTATTGGTTGGATCTGACAAGGGTCCACTAGGGTCTGACATGGGTCCAAACTAGCCAAAATTCTAAAATAAACTAATAAAAATAAATACATGCATCTAATTAAATATAAATACAAATATTTATGATCAATACATAATTTACCAAATTAAAATAAAAAAAATTCTATTTTTAGAATTGGGTGGTGACAATTCCAACTCGATATTCCAACTTTCCAATGTAATTCCAACCAACTGAACAACTTTTCCATAATTGTTATTCCATCGAAGGCAACCAATCTGTTTTCTAAAATGTCAATTCCATACTTGTTCCCAAAATCAAGTTAACCATTCCAACACGATCCATCTTTCTGACATTACCCATTTTGATTTCCAAACCAACTATCTATCACATAATGACTGCCAACGCCTACCAAGCAACTCCTACCAATGCTATAAAACTCAGGCAATATCGATAGGGTCATCCTTTGGGTCTCCAACAATCAACTTAACTTATGCCAAGCCTCTATGGTTAACTACACCGACAGCTAAACATATGCATTATAGGTAACTCGTCTAATGCGGATGGCTGCTAGAGCAGTACATATCTCTTATCTTAGGGACAACCAACCCAACCAATCTGAGGGACTCTACCCCGCTCTCTGAACGTACTCTATTTCTTAATGACTGATGCACCACAACCATTTACCCTCGACCAATACTATCCATCTGTCACTTTAGGGTCAAGTCTCTATGCCAATATTCTTTCCTTAAGGGACGACATCCAACTAGCTAAGGAACTCTGCCTTAGTCTTTAGGCAACATCACAGTCCCGCATTCTACAATCTAGGGTCATGTCGATTGTCCGATAATTATTTTCTCCGGGTCACTCATCCGAACAACTAATTCTAGACTCATCCTAGAATCGACGAAGTCAATCCCTTAACTTCAATATCCAAATTCCGTATCAATCATGTAAACTTTTTATAAATCATACCCAAATTGCTAGTCTTTCATTCTCGAAACCCAAAATCATATGTTCACTCCAAATTGTATTCTCTTATCGAATTCAAGTTTCCTGCTAATTTATCATGTTTCACTTATTGGCTGACTATTCCGAATCCACACATATTCGGCTTGCTAATTCAACCATCTATCATATAAAATCTTTGCTCTCGATTCTTCGAACGTATTAGCAATTCCTATGCCTTCTCAGTCCAACACCATCAATGTTAATTTATTCACATTTACCATCAACTTTAATTCGCACCCACTTATTAAGGGCTCATACAAAATTCTATTTTCACTAAGCCACATTCAATGCATATCCACATATTCTATACACTGATCATACCCCAATTTTAAATCTTATCCAGCTTCAATAATTGTATTATCCCAATCATTATGACAAAGTCATACAGTTTCTTATAAATTCGATACGAACGCTCCGTTAACCGATTTCTATCTGTGCGCCCAAATTTCTACCGACAATATTTGTCCCATGTTTTCATCTCAACTTGCTATACTTCAAGCTTTATTTGTATCCCATTGTTCATCGTCTCGCGAGAAGTTCCTTATAATTTGCACCAAGTACTCCGGTCTAATCTGACGGGCCTATAAATTGGTCCACCAGTATTCATGCACAACATATCTAGGATCAATATTTCTTTTTCTTGACGCATCTCGATCCTTCGAGTTCATGCACATATGTCCAACTATCCATTCCTGTCAAACACATTTCTCATATTGTTGGTACTATCCTTGAACTAGGGATGTATTGCCATTACACACCTGAGGTCAAGGACATCGTTCTCCAAAATTCTTGTTTCTTCTGTAGTTGTTCTATATAATTCTCCTATGCCTCCAACACAATTTATACAACATGAAGTTTCTATCCGACCAAATACAAGTTTTCTAGTCACTATACGGTTTGTATGGTTTTTCCATGAGTCTTCGATAGTGTACAGCACTATCGATATCGAAACCAAACTTTTTACCCAACCGATTCAAGCCACCCTCTGAATATGACAAACGTTACGTCGTTATTTCCAACCAAGGGATCCATATTTTACATTTTCCAATGTCTCATTTTTCTCTAAGTCTCTTGTATCAAACTAAGTAACCATCCCGGCACGCAACCAGCTATCGATATTCGTTGTTATTGTTCCAATCGTTATTCGCAATCATTCAAGCTCGCATCATCGTTCAATACTCATGTTCCAACCGAAATATTATTCCTACGTGACATCCATCTGACTGATTTTACATCACCGTCCAATATTTATGCAACTCATCTCGTTATTTCCAACCGAGGCGTTCATGTATGCTTTCAATTATCCAACATAGAGATTTTCATCCACCGTCTATTATAGATCATCTCAATCTGACTTATCAAGGGATATTCGAGTCACATAACCGCATAGCATAATTTCCCCATTATTTGGTTCCAACTCGAAAATTCCATCAAGTAGCCACTCTGCGCTTTGCAACAGGATCACCGAGCTCAGCAACGGGATCGGAGAAATAAATGATATACCACTCGGGAACCAAGCCATTCAAACAGAATTTTATTCTTGCACCGATTCAACATTTGTACCAAGCTATCATTCCCTCGGTAGCACTGTCGACCACAATTACCAGGCTACTATCCCGTTCTGAAACATAACGAAGCCCACACACTGATCAACTTAATTCATGTTGATTATATTGCCGATGTTACTATCGACTTCTCCTTGGCGCACCATACCGGTATCCACTATCGATTGCCACCCATCAATTGTTTTCTCTGAGTCTCACTGATAAGCATCAATCATAGATTACTGGTTTATTAACGCATCATTCATTATTGATGATTCTAGGCATCATTACTGTCAATAAATTATTTTATGGCATCGTAGCATATTTAGACTTATTGTATGGAATATCCAGTGAGTGTAAGCGAGTGTCAAAAAAATTTCCACCGAAGCAACTCAGAATATATGCAGAAGCACCAAGGACAATCACGGAAGCAAATTTTAGAATAATCATGGAAGCGACTTTGAATACTTGCGGAAGCAATCCTGGAACAAACACTGAAGCGACTGTGATTAATCGCGGTAGAAACTTTGAAAAATCACTTAAGCAACTTTAAGTATTCGCGGAAGCAACATTGAGTAATCGCAGAAGCAACTTTGATTGAAATGAATCGAATCCAATGACGTAAAGATGTGCTCTGATACCAATTTGTCATGCCCTGACTCCGTAGAGTCGAACGTCCTCGCTAGACGTGATGTCGTACAAGCCTGGGTTGCGCTTGTACAAGACAAGAAGATCAACAATTTATATTAAATCTCAAAAACAAAAATATTACAACGGAAGTAAGAAGACAAATTGAAGTCACAAAAAGATGTAGGAAAAGTATTTATTTTATTGATATTGAAATGAATTACAAGGCTCTCAATAGCCAACTTGAGTACATGCAATCTAGGCTTACAATAAACTTTGTCATCTCGACTTACAATATCACTGGTACAACTCTTGCCATGTTCCATACATTATGCCCTTTATAGTATAAGTCATCATCTCCAAGAGAAGAGCTTCTGCACACCCAACAATCATGTGATGCCTCAAGACTTGTCAAGCTGCGTCCACGAACCTATGAACCTGAAATGTTGGCCACAACGTGGGTCAGTACTCTACATGTACTGGCGAGAGGGCTGACCCACTCTCCTAAAATCAATAATAAGTAATCATGTGGTGGGAACATTATTAAGTGTGATCTTGATCTGTTGCCTTAGGGTAATTACAGTTCATAGCGACAAGAATGTAAAACAGGCATCTCGTTCAAATAAAGCAGACATATTGATCATATTGGATAGGAAACATAAAGCATACAGTTATTCATGATCAATAGGAAAAGTAAAGCATATAAGTTACCACCCTTTGGTGATTCTTACCAACGGTCGTTTGGCCATCCCTGTAAATGAGTAATAACTTACTCCACCTACACAAGACATTATTAGTATGCACCATGTCTATATGAAGGTCACTGACTTCGCGTTATCTTGGACTTCGTGTCTAGACGGCTCCCCTCACCGAATGATAGCAATCCCAACCGGGAGGTTTCCGAATCACCCGTGCTATCACTTCAGTACGGTGGAATTCGACGTCCTTCTCAATGCAGGGAGCTAGCCTCACTGGAACTCCCGAATTCCGGATTACCAGTACTTCGACATCCCCTCTTTGTTCCCCCTAGGATGAATCGGATCCGTGGTCCCGGATTACCGTTCAAGGAACATTAAACCTTGTGCACAACTTGTCCATGAGCATGCATATATATATGCAACTTAGCTACAAAGATGATATTCATGCATGGTACTAGAAAATGTAGTGAATACCCTACAGTTCATATTTGTTTTGCCACCTGCCTTGAGCCGTAGCTCGTAATGCCTTCATGTCCAGTCCAGGGTCTATCTTGCCCAGTCTAGGGTCGATTATGTCCAGTCCATGGCTATATACTTACCGCCTAGTCCAGGATCTTACTATAATCGATAATAAAATATCCCGACATTTGCAATCACAATTTATAATCCACATTCTAAAACAGCAACAGGTTAATAGACATGTGATTATTATCTTTCTTTATCTTTTGTAATTTCTTATTAGATAGCCTTAAGCAAACAACTTACACAAACATGAACTAATCATTTTGTTAAGCGTGACGATAAAGAATCGAAGAACCAACACCACTCAAATTTATCTGAGGGGACTTCCCAGCACGATCTTATAACCTTCTGAATTGATCCTTCCGCATAACCCAAGTCCAACTGGCTTTCTTCGAGCCAACCCAGCCATCAAAGTGCATTGTGCAGAGCAGGGCACTACATATTAGATGTTTCATAATCAATCTCTCTGGACGATGCCGACCCTTTACTCAGCTTATGAAGAAGGGAACCTCTTTCGCTTGGATGGAAGAATGCCAGAGGGCGTTCGACGACATCAAGGAGTACCTCACAAACCCCCAGTGTTGGTATCCCAGTCGTGGGAAAGCCCTTCTTACTCTACGTACGTGCAATGGAACACTCTCTCGGTGCCCTCCTAGCCCAGAACAGTGATGAAGGTTATGAGCAGGTCATCTATTATGTCAGCAGAACGATGATCGTCACGGAACATAGGTACAACCTTGTCGAGAAGGAGTGTCTAGCTCTAGTGTTCGCTATCTAAAAGATCCGCCATTACTTGACAGGACAAACCATTCATGTCATTTCTCAAGTTAACCCTCTCAGAGTCCTCGTGATCAATCCCGGGGCACTTAACTCTCGTCTAGCCTCATGGGCAATCCTACTGTCACCCTACGACATGGTATTCGTCCCATAAAAGGCGGTCAAAGGTCAAGCACTGGCTAACTTCCTGGCAGCTCATTCGGTGCTAGAAACCTCGAAACTCTACGACGAAATTCCAGATGATATATCAAGAACAGGGCCCAAGGACAATATTGTTGTTGTAGTAGGGATAGTTTTGATCTCTCCCGACGACTTGATCATTAACCGCACATACTCACTTACTGAGCCATATTCCAACAATGTGGTAGAATACAACGCCCTCATCATTGGGCTCCAACTGGCTAAACAATTGGAGGTAAAATTTCTAGAGGCCTATGGCTACTCCTGTCACGACCCGCACCCGGTATAGGGATGCAAGTCGGAAACAACGTCCAGCCTACGCCGCAACACCGGCAGTAGAACGTTGTCTTGGACTACTATATTATCTAAAATCTCACAATAATATAAAGTTTGCCAACAATACCTCACACAAAACTCAATCACAATCTAAAGCACGAGAAGATATGAAGGAAGTCTAACTATACATCAAAAAATATAAATCATCAACAATAGAAACAAAAAACAATAACTCAAATAGAAGCCGGAAACAAATCCGGTACTAAAAATGCCAAAGAGAACTAATTATGCTACCTAGTGAATCTGGCTAAAACTCCCGGTAGTCACTCCAGAACTAGCGGGTCCAAGTCTGCACCATCTATAAGTCAAAGTCCAAAGTATGTCAGACACCAATCTCTCGGATCCTCTGAAAAATATTTTCCAGTCAGGAATGGAGCGAAGTACATACCTCTGAAAGCAGTTCCAATAACATAATCGAGCACATAAACAGATATAGAAATGAAATACAAGATCACTAAACATATGAATGATAAACAAGATATATACAGGTAATGTATGAGAATATATAGATCAACAATATGAATATCACAATATGATGAAGTAAACTGCAATCTAAACTATCTAATGTGCCTTAGAATACGAGTTCATTATGTGATCGGGTTGGGTGAACATGATCAGGTAAGACGGATTACAAGTGAAGTATGTAATCAGAATGTACACGATTTGTAACAATGGCTTTGATCACATAATCAACTCCTACTCTTCCACCCCCAACTAATACCGATGGATCCAATCATGACACGCTACGAACACGAAAATATAACCATTGTCACGAGCAGTGGGTGTACACGAATATCATAACCACCGAACACGAGCGATGGGTGTACAAGAATAAGCACATTGAACACGAGCAGTGTGTGAACACGAAGTAACATCAATACCCAGTATACACGATGAGATATAATGTACACGAGTACCCGCTAAACACGGTAGGGGATAACATCTCATGACGGGATCCATATAGTACTAGTCCGTGAAATCACTGTGTCGGGATCAATGTAAACAATTCTAGAACATGAATATATACAATATTATGAATTGAAAACTATCAGAGAAATGTACTCGCCTGTGGTCCAGAGCAATGAATGTCAAACTGTCCGAACTGGTGTCACACAGACCTATATATGGAATACTGCATTAATACAATGTTCTGGAAAGAAAAGAAGTTAAACTAGTCAACTTCTAGGTCAACAAGTCAATTCTAAGTCAAAAGTCAAACTATGTCAACTCTAAGTCAACTATGGTCAACTATAGTCAAACTATAGTCAACTACCCATTTCTAGGTTGCATGAGTCTAACTCAAAGATATTGAGCTCACACACTATGAATCTAGGCTATACAAGCTACATCTTAGGATACTAAGATACCGTATCTCAGGATACGCAAATAAGGGATAAATATAACACATATGTACATATCAAACAATATTATATATATAAAATCCTAATTACCAATGCTAAATGGATACCTTGGTTTCGAACCAACTTGGTATCGCAATACTAAACCTCTATCTTGATACCCAAACCCAATACCTTGGGTATCCTTAATACCTTGGCATTTACCTTGGTATCTCAAGGTAATGTCACTCTAGTATATATATATTAACTATCCAACTATAACTATAAACTACCATGTATTTAGTATTTATACAATACTATATACCTTATTTTAGTCACCTTAATACCAACCCATAATTAATTTATAACTATCATATTACTATGCCAATACCTACTACTCATACCTTGGTATCTCTTGATACTTACATTGGTATCTCAAGGTAATGCCAAAATCTTCATATATATATACTAACTATTCATCAATAACTATATGTATACATATATCAATCCAATATAACTTCTAGTATGTACTAAATAGAATAAATACTAACTACCAACTACACACTAAATACTAATACATATATACGTAAATACATACATACCTATAATATATATAACTAAAGATACTCATAACAATAGATAACTAAAATGTACTAACTATTCCAATAATATTATATGCTACAACTAAATATATTATACATATAGTATACTAAAGCACAATTAGAAAATTAGAAACATATATACGTATATATTAATTACCATATATATATATATATATATATATATATATAAAACTGCCAAACTGTCGTTGAAGATTCTGCCCACTGTCGCTGAAGCTGTTGTTGATATTGATACACTGCTGTTTTAGTGACAGTTTTCTGCAACTGCCGCTAAATCTGTCACTAAAACTCCTGATACGTTGCTGATACTACTGCTGTTTCAGCGACAGTTTTCTGCAACTGTCACTGGCTGCTGTCGCTTCAACTCCTGTTCTCCTCTCTCTCTTATGTTTATATATACAATGCATATATAAATATAACCTATATATATATATATATATATATATATATATATATATATACATATATAACACCCATAAATAGATACAAAAATACATATAACTATAATATATAATACTATGACAAATAACATATATATAACATACATACACCTCCACATATATATGTACATATTAAATACATATGACAATAGCATAGTAATATATACATATATAACAACACATATATGTATACGTATATAAAATCATACACTATATAAATACATAACAATATATAATATAACTATATATATAACCACATATAAATATATCTACTATATTATATATACATATACTACCACTTATAAATATATATATCTACATGTAGAAAAATAGCTACATAATAATATACACATATAGTATATATACATAGATGCATAGATCTAAGACACAACATTACATAAATATATATATACACAATATTATATATATATGCATATATATAATTATATTTCTCCATGAAATAAGAACACAAAAGAATTAGATCTATAATTAAATTGCACATACATGGACCGTATCACCCTGTATCCCACTAGATCTAGGATACGCATGCGACACGAGTCCACCACACATCCAAACGTACCCCAAAGGACTCGAACAAGTCATATATATTATTTATGAACAATACGAAGAGTCAAATATAAATCTACGTGTCCGTGTCAAAATGTGACATGCTCAAAGTCCCGTGTCGGAGGAAAAATTCACAAATCAACACGTATCACCAAATTGATGGGATGCGACCTACACGTACCCAATTGTGGACACGACACTAGCCCCAAACACACAAGTACATGTCAAATTGATCTATAGGACCAATTGACACACAACAAATGTCAATATCGGAATTTTCCCAAAATTGACACAAAAAGCACCATAACTTTCTCAATATGCCTCATATGAACACAAAACCAAATCTTATGGGTAGCCTATGCATATGGGTTAATTTTTCATGGTTAAATCTCAGATTTAGAATCTAAATTAAGGAAAAAAACTGAAATGTACCTATTAGGAGATGAATTCCCAATAAAACCTCCAAAATTGGTGAAATTGGCCTTCAACTTGTAGATCATTGCTCCTCTTTGTAGATCCATGATTCCTCCTTGTAGATCTATGCTTCCTTCTTGTAGATCCATGCTCTAATAGCCTCCAATGGTGATTTGGAAAATAATTGGATAGAAATTTGGTAGAAATTTGGTTGAGAAAATTTTCTAGATCTAGATTTGGAATGAAAAATGAAGAGAGAAAATTTTCATCCTCTTTATATAGGCCTCACTTGCCCCCTCCCTCAAGCTACTATGTAAATTCTAAAATACCCCTTGGGGCCTCTCATGAAAAAATTAATTAAGGAGGGAAGCTTCTAGTCTAATGGGTTTACCATAATTAATCATCCTCCTAATAATTGGGCTTCTAATTATTGGGCTCAATTCTAACTAGAATTAAATGTTGGTCCATGAGTCTAAACTAAACTAGTTGGTCCACTAACACAAGTCCAAAAATAAATCTAACATGCTAATAATAAATAAATAATACAATAAATAAAAATTTAACATGCATAATATTTAATTAATTACCAAATGACTAAAATACCATTTTCTAGAAAATGTGGTAGTGACAACTCCAAATTGATAATCAGTCAAGTCTATGGCGAGTATGAAGTCTGTCACGAGGACTTACTCACCTACACCAAGCTGTAGTCGACTTGATTTCCAATTTCAACGCATTCTTCATAGAGCACGTGTCACGGCTGCAAAACATCGAGGCTGACGCTCTTGCCGGTCTCGCGGTTTCCTTGGCAGTCCCGATTAAGACCCATCAATTGGTCACAGTGGTCGGACGAGAACCGATCTGCCCTATGAATAACTTATGCTTGTGTCTAAACCACTCTATGGAAACAGACGTCAACGTCAAAGATTGGAGGCTCCCATTTATAGACTATGTTGTCTACGAAATCCTTCTAGACGACCCAAAGAAGGCAACTTCCACTAGAAGACGATCCCTCTGGTTCTACTATGACACAGCCACTAAGATGTTATATTATCGTTCATACGACGGGCTCCTGCTACGATGCATAATCAGATGCAGAAGCGAAACAAGCTCTCCGTGAAGCTCACGACGTCGTTTGCGGTGCACACCAACCAGGTCCTAAGCTTCAAGATCGCCTCCGACACATGGGCTATTACTGACCCACGATGGTAGCAGAGGCCATTGACTATGCAAAAAGATGTAGGGTGTGTCAAATCCATGCTGACTTCATCCACCAAACATCGGAGTTTCTACACCCGACCATTGCGTCTTGGCCGTTTGAAGTCTGGGACATGGATATCATAGGGCCGATTAGTCCACCTTCGTCTAAGGGGCACTGGTTCATCCTGGCTATCACAAACTACTTCTCCAAATGGGCGAAAGCCATTCCGTTCGCAGAGGTAAAAACATCTAACGTGATCAGTTTCCTTAAACATCATGTGATCTACCGCTTTGGCTTGCCTCGCAGGATCATTCATTACAACGGTCCATAATTTGTAAGCCACGCTTTTTTCGGTTTTGCGATAAAAATTGAATTCAAAATGTGACTTTTACTGCCTATAATCCAGCAGCAAATAGACTAGCCGAAGCATTCAACAAGACAATCATCAAGCTACTAAAAAAGTTCGTTTCATCCAACAAACGTGACTGAAACGAGAAGCTTGGCAAATGCCTTTGGGCCTATCGTACGATGGTCCGAACTCCAACCGGTAGCAGGCTATTTTCCTTCTACGGGAGCGAAACCGTGCTTCCCTTGGAGACCCAAATTCTTTCCCTCCGGGTAGCCCTTACTAACCAATTAACCTATGAAGAAAACCACCGTCGGCGTCTACAGAAATTGGAAGCGTTAGACGAAAAGCGTATGTTGGCACAACAACACATTAAACTATATCAAGCACGACTTTCTGATGCCTTCAACAAGAAGGTGAAGGAAAGGACATTACAGGTTGGCGATCTCGTCCTCACAGTGAGAAGACCGATGATCATGACCCACAAAACGCCAGGGAAGTTCCAACCCAAGTGGGAGGGTCCCTTCATAGTGGAGATTGTCTACTCCAACGGTGTATGCAGGTTTGCTAAGCCCAATGGTAACTTGCTCATGATGCCGATCAACGACAAGTTCCTAAAAAAAATACTATGCCTAAGTTAGGCATGTAGAAAAAAGGGAGTCATTGTTATCCCCACCAGAGGGACATGTTCAAGTCCTCCCCATAAAATCCAAATCCGTAGCACGTAGACAAAATCTGTCACCCGTACTCGGAAGTTCCGAGTGTACAATGGGTAACAGATCCTCAAAACTTCTCCAAGGCAGACAGTTTACGTCCACATCACCTCTGAACTATAATTCGTTCTCCCCAATAAAAGAAGACGGTCACGTCTATATTACCTCTGACTCGTCCCCTTTTATTATCTCCACAAAACGCCTTATCATTTTTGCACCCAGCTACAAGTAGCCTTTCTTGACTATCGATTTTACACCAAAATGTTCCAACCATCGCAGATGGTATCTCCTTCAAGATTTCTCGTAAGAACTAGTATAACCTATCACGTTCATACTGCCTCTTATAAGGTTTGGTTCTATCGCCGTTATGATGTTATACTATGTCCATATTACCTCTGGTATAATACTCGTAACCATGATACATACAGCAACAAGAAAAGCTCAAAAGGGAAAAACAAAATTTTACTGATATTCAAGATCATGAGTACATATGATGGAAGTCCATTACATTTAAGATTTTTTTTATTATTGTTCAAGATCACCAGTATATTTGGAAAGAAGGAGACCCCTCTGTGCTGCTTCTGATACCATCATAAGTAAAGCTGACTGCTCAACGCATCATGGGTCAGCACTTCAACAAGCTCCTCAGTACAAACCACAATACATTAAAAAGAATTCATACAGATGAATAGCAAGAGAGCTTGCAACACAAAGCTGAGCCTACAGACCCAACTCTGTCGTATGAAAGAACGCACATAGAGGTCCCGGTTCCCAACCCTATAATCATGGCAGCCATATACGGGGAATAGCTACAATAAGCTAGGTTGGAAGATCGCGAACAATCCTCCGGGTAACGTGCTTGTTCATCACGAACAACGAAAACTATGATATCCTTCCATTCTCCATCAGGACCAAAGCAATCCCAGGTCATTCATGCATGACAAGCAGACAAGTCAAAATATTTGCAAAAAAAGACAAATATTGGGAGGCGTGCATTCGCAAGATCATGCGCCACTCGGCATCCATGCAACCGGATGACAAGTCCTGCACATATGCACATATCCGTCATAGTGCACTCATGCAGCATGGTCGTGCATAGTCTCTTAGCGCATGCTTCAGGTGAGTGTCTAGAGACAGCATCACCCATGCTACCGAAGGAGAATTTTGTCGTCCGCGCACCTTCATGTCGGAGCCTTTCGGCAACAACCAGGCGCGTCAAGCCGAGAAGAGTGTCTACGCATGAACTTGGCAATTTCTGACCCATACAAAACAGACCGTGACCTAGTAAACAAGGAAGCAAGTCTATCTTTTTACCTCCGCCTATGGCAGCCAAATGATCGACCATCAGAGGAAGGGATCGACGAAGCGCGTGACTGATCTCCCCACACTTGACTTATGAAGAAGCATCAAGCGAGGAAAATAAGCACTTAAGCACTTCCTTCTTTCTTCCCTAACCTCCTATTTATACCTAAGAGAGCCACTAAAGCTCTCAGGTGGTTGGACGACAGAAGCGCAGTACAAATCTGGCATTTAATGGATGTATCTGCAGTAGGTCAAACAGGTGCTTTGAAAGCCCCTGATACGCGCTCACTCTGACAGATCGAGCCTCGAAAGAGTCAACTCCGTAGAGCAGCACAGGAAGACTATGCTAGCACGACTTAGTCGTTAAAACTGGGAACTATGCGCCATAAATCCATGCGCCAAAGTGACCCATGCGCTTGTTTCATCCATGCTTCTGTTTAAAATATTCCAAAGATAAAAACTTAATGAAGTTTAAGTTCAGAATGTTTGAAGGGGTCTTGTAGAAGCATGAAAAAATTTACACCATGCACCAAAAGTGACCACAAGCCATGCGCCAAAAGCGGTCAGGCGCCATGTGCCAAGCGAAGACAAAGTCACGCACAGAATATAGCTTAGTTCATGCGCCACTATTGCTCCAATGCTCTCCATGCGCCAACAACATTTTCATGCGCCAACAACTGTTTCATGCGCCAATGTTCCCATACGACAGTGTTCCCATGTGACAGCATCTCCATGTACAACCAAGATAGTCACAACTAGGGCATGACACGTGTCACGAGTGTTATGGGCATCAGCAACCCCAAAACTCGAATTGGTCACGTGGCAGCCATAGTGCAACATGCACCTATATAAAACTCGTGCACGTATGCGCATATGATGCCTAGCATAGGCTATAAATAGTGGGCGTCTCCCACAGCCAAAAAAGAGGAGAGGTGAGAGAGAAGGAAGAAAACATGATATAGAAAAGGGACACCTATTGAGTCGCATACTCAAGTCCCGGAAGCCTGGCCATCCTTTTTTGTCATCGGATCATCAACGGAGTAAAGAAGCCACTGCAGTGATCGATTTTCACCGCCACACTTGTCCAGATTCTTTTTTTTTGTACTTAAGCTCTACGCATTAGAGATTCTTTTGTACTATTTGTCTTTTCCAATCAATACAAAAGTTTGTTCAACTTTTTCTGTATCTGATTTTCGGCGATGTCGACAAGTGTAGGTCTCCGATATGATGGAGTGACGTGGGCGAGCGTCAAATACTCGGTTCAGAGTTGGTGATGCAGACAGTTGAGAAGGTGAAGCAAATTCAGAGCCATCTTCGTGCAACTCAGGACAGACAGAAGCATAAGGCTGACACGCACCGCCGACCTTTGGAGTTCAAGGAAGGAGATCATGTGTTCCTAAGGATCTCACCTACTCGGGACACTATTTGATTTGGGAGCAGAGGCAAGCTGAGTCCAAGGTACATTGGGCCTTTTGATATTCTGGAACGTGCTAGTGAGGTGGCGTACTGTCTTGCATTACCCCCATCTCTAGATGGAGTGCATGATGTATTCCTTGTCTCGTAGTTGAGGAGGTACATAACTAATCCAAGTCATGTCATTGATCATTCCAATGTCACGATAGGCCCAAGCTTGACTTGTGAGGAGCAGCTAGTTGGGATACTGGATACTAGTAAGAAGACACTACGGGGGCAGACGATTAGACTAGTTAGGGTAGCTTGAAATCATCACTCTCCAGACGAATCCACTTGGGAGTGAGAGGATGTCATACAAAAGCGTTATCCTCACTTATTCTATGATACAAGTATGACCTTAGGACTGCCTACAACTATCATGTCTTTATAGATTCTTAGTATAGATTCTTAGTATAGATTCTTAGTGTAGTTTTATTCTTAATTTCGAGGACAAAATTTTCTAAGGTGGGAAGATTGTAAGCCCCCTTATTTTGGAGTAGAAGTAATTTTGTATTTTGTAATTATTTTCACTATTTTATTTAATTAAATAGGTTAAAGAATTAATTTCTAAAATAATTTTATATACATATATGATACTTTGCCATAGCTTGGATATTTTGAGCAATGAACAACATTTTTTCTCCCAACAAAATTCATATTAATGACCTTGAATGGACCTACTACAATTGGGACATAGGTGTTGCATTAGTTTGATCTCCCCCATGCTTCAAAAATATTGACAAACATCACGAACCTTTGATATTATAAAATTACCATTTTTTGGCTAGTTGAACCCAACCGAGCCCAAACACCCAACTCAGGCTCTCAAACCAATTCTCACGAGACATGTACACTACCTCACACAAATCCCCTACTCAACAATATGTAATTTTTACACTCAAACTCTCGCACATGCACAATAAACCAATAGCACAACAAACGTCATATTTGAGGCACCGATAATGAACTTTCTTGTGCACTTGCACTCAAACCCAACCAAGACCCAAACAACTTGATCCAAGTGAACCCAAAGCCTCACCAAGGGCTAAACCAATCCCTTATATCTGAACCCAAACTCAAAAGTCCATTAGGACCCAGCCATGGGCCAACAACTATATATATCAAGCAACCCACTCACAAACCCTAAGAGTCTGCTTGGTGACGGTATTTTCATCAGTTTAGGGGTGTTTTAGAACCGACCGTCTATGAAAATATTTGTTTGGTAATTTTTATGAGGCACTGGTTTTGGTCGGCTCAAAAATCCTCCAAAATCGATGTAATATAATTTTTTTTGGCTTTATAAACACCCCAAATCGGTGTATATTGAGCAATTTTATTAATTTTATAACTGGTACACTAAAAATACCTCATAACCGCTACTCCAATAATTGCCAAGCAGACCCTAACCCTAATTACTTCCCCCTCCTTGGCCGACCTCTTGGCCGCCCCCTCCTTCCTCATGACCCCACAAGCATTTCCTCCACCTCTCTACTTCATATCTCCATCTCCCCCAACCTCCACACAAGCCACAAAGGTTCGACCACTCAAGGAGGCAAGTTCGGGTCGAGTCGGGCAAATTGGTCTGGGTCGAGTCGGGCAAATTGGAAGGGGTTGAACCGGAATGATTCAGTTTTTTGAGCGGGCCGGACCGGGCTTTCGGACATGTTCTCCGAACCCATCCTGAACCACAAAAATTGTGGGCCGGGCAGGATCAGCCCGTTAATCGGCCCTGGGTCGGTCCAGACCGAGTTTAATCGGACTGGTTTAGAACTTAATTTTGGACCTCCCGGTCCAATTAATATCTTGAACGTCAAAGCAAAATCCAATAAAAATAACAATAAAGCACTACAAAAAAATAGCCATTTAAAAAATATATATTCTTTAAGAACTAAAACATTATTTGTTTTAATCTTCATCGTCCACATAACCCATCTTTGATCTTGATATGAATTTCATATAAAGAAACAGAGAAGAACCACCTTTACAGTAAAAAGCAATGCCTCCACTTTGTTCTCTTACTTAAGACATTGCTTAGTCAAAATATTTGACCTAGAATTATAACCTCAATACTTGAATCATCACCCCCAAGCATTATGCTTGCGGATAAGTTACATGGACTAAGAGTGGAAACTAGTGTCTTAACTTTCTCTTTCTCCACCTTTCTTGTAAACAAGTGATCAATGTTCTACATTTTGCTAGGCGAAATCGATGCGCCGGAGAGCTGCCTAGTGCCTAGACGTCGAACTGAATTTTGTTTTTGTTTTTATGTATATGTTACTCCATATATACTATGTATAGTCAGTCAAAACACAAAATATTTGCCAACTTTGCTAGAGAAGTGGAGTAATAGTCTATACTTTCTATTGGGGGTTACCGGATCGAGCCATAAGTATATAGTTTTTTTTTTCCTCTCCATTTTTCTTCTTACACGGTTGCACCCAACCATAACCCTAATTATATTCCTCTTCTTCCTCTCCTCTCCTCCGAAGAGACCACCGCCCTCCCTCTCCTCTCCTTCTCTTCGAAGAAACCACCACCCTCCCTCTCCTCCTCTTCGAAGAAACCACCACCAGCTGCTTTCAGCAGTAGCAGCAGCAACAACAACAGAAGCAGCAACTTTCAACATTTGCATCCTCCGTCGCCGCCCTCCAAATTTTTTTTTTTTTATAACTTTGAAATTTCAAATCTGAAATTACTGAATTTTTTTCGAAATTTTGAATTTTCAAACAGCCACACGTGCCGAATTGGCCGCCTAGGGCCGAACAGCACCTAGGAACCCCGTCTAGAAAATTTTCGATGCAGCCGACGGCCGTCTAGATTGAAATTTAGAACACTGCAAGTGATTGAACCAAGCATGTAAATCTCTTTAGTAGAGGCCTTGCTTTCCTCTAATGGAATGATACTTGATTTGCAGGAACAATACTTTACTAAAATGATAAAAAGAAGAAGATAGCCAGAGTCGAACGCAAGAATTTAAGATAGGGGACTCGACTAAAGAAACTACAGTTGACTCCAGAAAATAGTGTCTCCAAAAAATAATGATTTCTATGTTGACATGGTCTTTTTTGTAAATACCACCATCAAACATTCTCTCGGTCATTAGCATCATACTCATGAATATTCTTTCTTAATCCAAGATCAGCAGGAAGCTCGTTCAAGTTGATCTCTATATGAGGGACTTGAGGGAGCATAGGAGGAGTAGAGTGATGAATTTCTTGTTAATTTCTAGGAAAGGCATTCACATTTGCAGACTTTGGTGTCAACAACTTAGAAGGAAAAAAAATTGCATCTTGAAATAGTGAATGAAACATAATTTATCTTCCATTTTAATATCCTGAACTATCGTATTTTTTCACATTAATAACATGTATTACGTTTTTCAATTCAATACATTTGATTATAGATTCTCGACCCAATCTACTCTTTTGAGCCCTAGTAACACATAATCTACTGCTTAGAACAATTTTCAATCATATAGTTAAATGTGGGTACAATTCAAACTATTACCCAATACAGTCTACAATCATAACTCAACATCTGGTTACAATTTAAGCACAATGAATATAATAGATACTCTTTTCCCAAACTTTGTTTACAATTACAACCCGCTCACTCACAGTTCGGTAGAAACCAAAACTAAGACATTACCAATAGTTTCTGGAGGAGTAATTTCATCGAACACCTAACAACTAACAAGTAGCTCTCTCTGTATATACACACCTTTCTCCATCTCCTCCAGCTCATAAATTTTTCAATCCTAACAAATCGTAAGTAGCAACAAAGCTAACAACAACAACAAACTAGAGAACACAACCATAACAGCAAATCTATCTATCCTCTCGCCCATCGTTGGCGGTGGCGGTGTCACATCGCATTTTACATTATGGGAATCATATTGTGAATGTTAACTTCACCATTCGAAGTTCTTTATGCATTGTTTAGTCTTCTAATGTGTATATGTCAACTTGCCATAAATTCTTTTAAAAAAACTTCTGTTATGAATATATTCCTATTAAGATATGCAATTTTGACAAACAATCAATTACTTCTATCTAATTTTGACAAACAATCAATTACTTCTGGTATATTACGGATAATCATAAGAATATACCTTAACTTAGAGTTGGAGTCTTGGTCCTCTTGGATATGACCTTGAGAACAGGATCGCCAGAATGTCGAACGCCGAACACCGAGCGGCGCCCCAAGGCCCCATTCCTCCATGTTGTTGCACTCGTGCGGGACCGAATCCGGCGCTCTCCCGATCCCGACGAGCTCCTCGCTCTTCGTGTCTCCTCCGCGCCCGAGAAACCCATCCGCCCTCCCGAGGTCAGCCGAGCGGCTCAAAATAGGGGCTCTCGACGGCGGAGCTCGAGCCAAGCTAGGCGAGCGAGCTCGCCGGTGAGGCCCCAACCTCCACCTCGAGCTTGAGCTCGAGCTCCGCCTCAGACCGGCGGCCGAGTCGCTGATTAGGGCGACAGGGGCGGAGACGACCTCGATACCATGACGAACGTGACGGAGTCCTTCATCGGGGAGAAGAGGGGGCGGAGACGCCTTGGATCTAGGGTTTGGCCCCTCGCCGGATCGAAGTCGTCGTCCTCGTCAAGCTATGGATAACCGCAGCGTCGTCGTCCTCGAGCTTCGATCTGAGCCGTTGTTGAGCGTCCACCCACAATCGCCACCGGAGAAGAAGATGGAGAAGAAGCAAAAGAAATGAGGAACAGCAAGTGAGGAGAGAGAGTGAGAGAGTTGGGGTGGGTTGGGGGAGGAGCCCGCTGGCTTTGGGTGAAAAGACATTTCAGAGAGCCAGAGTTTCCATCTTTGAAAACTTGGTTTCTCTACTGAAAAGATAATAGCGACCATGTTAGTAGAGATTATGATAGGCAAATTACAAGGGCACTACACATTTTACTCGGAGCTAGTCCATAGTAAATTTATAAAAAATTATAAGTTTGCCATCATAAAATTTATTTGGGGCTAGCCCAAACGCGGGACTGTTGTAGTCAGGACTGTCAAAATTTTGACAGTCCTACCACTTGGCAGGCTTGGCAGGACTGTCAAAATTTTGACAGTCCTACAAATTGTTAGGACTGTCATAATTTTGACAGTCCCATTTCCCAAAATTACAAATTTGCCACTATCATAGTTACTTGGGGCTAGCCCACACCAAACTATAAAAGTGAAATTGCTCTCTATTTTTGGCATTCCACCTAGACTTGAAGAAACCATCATTCCACCAAGCCCAAACCTAAATTTGGAAATTGCTAGTTGTGGTTGGAGGAGGATTTTACTTTAGTGATACTCCAAGGAATATTCTTCCGGTATGTCTTCGACAACCTACGATGAATAAGTTTTGCAGTTGTCCGAAAAAATTTAGTTTATTTTGACTATTGTAGGAACAATGCATGAAAAAATGTTCGATGACGAAGTCGGATCGTCCAATTCATTAAATATGCACTCCGGACGTTCCGAAGAACAAGTTGGTTGTTCCGAAGCACGTACGGTACGTAAAACGACAACCCTAATTTGACAGTCACGATTTAGGACTGTAAAAATTAGACAGTCCTATATAAATATAGGACTGTCAAATAATCTACAGTCCTAAATTAATAGAGGACTGTCATAAATTCGATAGTCCTATATAAAAGTAGGACTGTCATAATTTGGACAGTCCTATTTAAAAATAGGACTGTAAAAATAGTGACAGTCCTGGATAATTATATGAAGTTATTAATTTTTATATTATTTTATATTGGTTATAGGACCAACCTTGTTCAGATATTGTGGTACATCATGCTGTTGGTGTAAAAATGTGTGCCCCCCCGGCCGAACACCGAGTATCCAATCTATGTTGCATAGGGCTTGTCGGACAACACTTCGTCATCCCAAGCTTGATCGCTCATTCTCCTATTCCGCCACCTTCTACGCTTTGGTATAAACACGCACCAGAGGAAGCGATCGCATGGACGACACCCTACAAGGATGCAATGGCGGCCTATAAGAAGATGATGAAGATGGAGGATCCAAAAATCATGCCGGACGACTACTTTGATATTCTTATCGATTGATACTGTATATTGAAAATGTATTTTGTGTTGATCCATGTATGTTTAAGTGTATATTGAACAATATGTTGTATGTTGTGTAATGAAAGGAGTTATGACGATTTTGACTGAATATTGTGCATTGCTACTAATAACTTAGGACTGTCAATATGTAAGACTGCCAGGATAATAGGACTGTCACAATTATGACAGTCCTAGTATATACTCCTTTCATATACACAGTTATGTATGCAGCTCAAATTAATAGCTCAAATTGATAGTTTAAACTTTGATACAACTTTTACAAGGCAAAATTGACTCAACGTGTCACAACAAGGCAAAATTAACTCAAAGAGTCACAATAAGGCAAAATTAACTCAAAGAGTCACAATAAGGCAAAATTATAGTTTAAACTTTGACAACTTTGACAACTCAAAGCCTAAATATCGTCAAAAGTCATATTCAGTCAAATGTTTATAAATTTTACAACTTTTACAGCTAACATTTTGACAATTCTCAAAAGTCATATTCAGTCAAACTTTTACAACTCAAAATTAGTGTTTAAACTTCATGGCGCCTCTTCGTGCGTTGCTCTCTATTTTCCAAGAAAGAAAATTCTTCAGCGTTGTCGATTTGTTGGAGTTCGTCATTGATTGTCATATAATTAGAACCCTGGCAACTTACGAGGCTTCTTCCCAACTTCTTCACTTTCCTTGCCTATTCATGAAAAATGAAAAAATTTGTTAGCCACAATTACAAATATCAAACTTAAGGTCTACAAGTAGGCTCACCATCTTGACCAGTGCAGTATACAAGACCGATTTGGCAGGAAGATCTGACGGTACACGCACAATATCCTCTCCGCGTTGGAACAAGGTCGGTAGTCCGATACCGGCGTAGTAGGCGAGGTAGTCGTCACTGTACTCCGCCATATTGACTGCTACGTGCCGGTCGGTATCTCTAATAACGTGGCGTTGCCACTCGGTGAAGAAGGCCGATACCCAGTTGAACGACGCAGGAATATAGTTTAGCGGTTTTGTCCCGCGCAGAGGAGTTATCATTTGCAAAGTGCGCCTTGGGACAGTTTGTACGTAGCCAAACTGACGGAGCACTCTACCCGCGCGGAGGACTTCTTGAATTCTCGAAGACTAGTAAAACTAGTGGCATCAACTCCCAGACACCCTGATACATAATCGACAATATAGTCGTAATAGTTGATGCTCGACTCATCAAAAGTTTGATTCATCATGGGACGACCATCTACCCTAAGTCCCAATAAATGATGGACGTCATCAAGGGTAATCGTCAACTCCCCATTGGGTAGATGGAAAGTGTTGGTCTCTGGATGCCACCGTTCTACAAATGCTGAAATCAGTGCATTATCCACCGTCGTATATGAGTAGCTACCCAAATATTGTAGACCGGTGGGACTGATTTTTGCCTTCACATCATCTCCCAATAATTCATACCTCCATGTATTGTATTTTTTCCCGTGGTTGATCACCGTCAACATACGACCACTCTCCTGAAAAGTCAACAATTGGATGAAATTAAACCTCTATGTAAAATAAACTTTGAACTTACAACTATATATAAATTAATCATAACGTAATGTACTTACCGGATTGTTCCATATTTGGTATGCAATATGGTTTTCGATCGACGGTAACATAGAGCAACCGTTTGGACGAGTGTCGACTGGATTATCTGCCTGCTCAGAAGGTCCTGAACCATCAGTAGTCCGATTTCCGAGAGTTTGTGGAAGACTCTCGACAGGACTATCTGCAGGCTGAGAAGGTCCTGAACCATCAGTAGGCCGATTTGGAACATTTGACATGTCCTCATCGGAGGAGGAAGAAGAACCGGAAGAACTAGGAGGAGCACGTCTCTTCGAACGAAGGGCAGTCTTCTTCGTCAATCGACGTTTCCTCACTTCAGGGCGTGCCTCGGGCTCGCGGATAGTGACGTCCGGTTGAATAGTACGCGAAACTGCGCGTTCCTTACGCATCGACGCAGTAGGGCGTCTTCTCAAATCTTCATCCACAGTGTCCTTTCCAGGGGCATGACTATAAGACAAAAATTAATATATACAGACAAAAATTAATTTCTATTTTAACATAATAATTGAATTTTACATGAGGACTGTAGCAATTTCTACAGTCCTGTAAATATACAGGACTGCAGAATTTCCCACAGTCCTTATTTTTTAGGACTGTTGAAATTCCTACAGTCCTATATAAATTTAGGACTGTAGACAATTCGACAGTCCTAAATATATATAGGACGGTCGATTTTTCTACAGTCCTAAATCTATATGGGACTGTAGGAATTTCTACAGTCCCGTCCGATACTGCTCGACAATGTCGAGGATTCTCGACATTGTACGCCCTAAAATCGTGTTCGATCAACCAAGGAAACGTCTAAACTACATCCTAAACTCCGCCAAGGACTTGTATGCCCTTATTTGAATAATGGAAAGAAAATCACTCAAATTTATCAAAATGCAAGAGGATTTCTTAAAAAATTTCGACAATTTTGCAAATACAATAGCACAAGGAGAATGATGATTTGTACCGTGGTTCTTTCGAGACTTTGGGAGCCATCGACAAGGAGGAGGAGGACAGTGGAGATCGCCGGCGGGAGGGGGGAAAGCTCCGGTCGGGTGGGGAGGGTTTGGGAGGGTTTGGAATGAATGGGCTAGTATGAGTAAAATGTTGGGTTAGTATAAGTAAAAGTTCCTCTTTAGTGGGCTAGCCCCAATCCTGGGCTAGCCCCAAGTAAAAGTAGTAGTGCCCTTATAATTTGCCTTATGATAAGAGCTTTAACTTAGCGATTACTACACTTCTACAAACAACTAACATGCATCAGGCTGCTAGTATAAATAAAGTTAGAGGTGGCTTAGAATTCAGCGGCAAGTCTTTTTTTTGTTTTTGTTTTTTTCAAAAATTTGTAGCAAAATTTTGAATAAATTAGTCAAAACGAGACAAATTTTAAGAAATAACATAAAACGAAACGATTCGTCATCTTTGTTGGCAGAAATAAGACGTGTGGTTTCTGTCTTCTTCGTTAGCGAAATTTCACCCGAGCGTAAAAAAAGAAAAAGAAAAAATTGCTGAAATTCTGACAACGGAGTTGTCGGAAATTGGAGTCCAATTTCAGCCAACTGAGTTGGCTGAATTTCAATTTTTTTTTCTTTTCCAAGTGGTAGGTCGGTGCTAGCCACGGGTTGTGGAGCATTTTCCCCTCCTGCCACCCCTCCCCCCGATGACAGAACGTTTTGTTTATCATAATTTCTTAAAACTTGTTCCGTTTTGACTAATTTACTCAAATATAGTTTCGCTATTGCAAATTTTTTGTATTTTTTGTTGCAAATTATATGTAGATGGGATTGGATTTGAAAATTTATTCTGGCTCCCCCTCAGTCTTGGGCCCTGGGCCTTGCTCTGGGCCTTGGCCTGCTGGCTCTCTCTGGAGTGGCTGTGATGGCCTACACGAAGCGGCAGCGGAACATGCAGAGATCCGGTAAGAGTGACGCCCATGAAATGGAGATGTTCTGATATCAAGTACTCGCGTTGGGAAAAAAAAAAATGGAACCATATATAGTGTTGGAGTCATTTCCTGTTAGCTCGTGAAATTAAAATGAAAGATTTAAGAGTAGGACGGATTGAACTTTTTGTTCATTCATGTCTCGTTTATAAAATACTTTATGGGAAATATATTAACTCAGCAAGTATTTTGTGTTATATTGTCTTGTATTTTGATGAAAAAATGCCAGGATAAATAAAGGATTTTGAAATGAATACATGTTGAGGTGTCCCTCAGCGAGTTAACATTATTGCATAGATGTCCCAGGACTCGAAGAAAAGGATTCAAATAGCCGGCCACAAAGATTTGAGATAAAATGATGGTATATAATGTTTATTTTACTCTCATCATGCCATATAGTTTGATGGCAGTGAAGCCTATAAAACCTTTTTCATTTACTTCCAAGTAATAGTTCATGTATAAGTAAAATACAATTTCCAACTGGGAAGTGTACAGACTATTCATTACGGTAAGTAATGTTTGGTTTTAACCAGGAACAACAGAGTTATAGAAAAAGTTTATTCCTCTATTGGTGGATCTACCCATCGTCCATGGTCTTTAATCAGCTGGATTAAAGCTTCGGTCGCATGCTCCATAGCAATGCCTCGCTTTACCACAGTCTGAAACATGGAAGCAATCTTGTCAGTTTAATAGTACCAGAAATTGTAGAACTTAAAAAATATGCTAGGAACTAAAAAAGAGAGAAATGTTGAGTAATATGAATAGAATAAGATCCATGTGAAACTAGATAAAGTTGGCTTTGGTTTCAAGAAAAATTGATAACCACAGTTAGCAATTAGGAACCGATATTGAAACTAAACTTCTAATATATCTCCATATTAACATTTAACATCATAAGCTTGAACTCTAGAACTACAGCATGAGAACTTTAAAGGAAATTTCCAAGAAATTGGTGATATACACCACTGACAAAATCTTACTGCCAACTTAGGTTCGTAATCAAACAAACATCAACGGTAGTTTAGCTTCGTCGATCTACAATGATCAACCTTATAATCCAGTTTGTACCTTTGAGAATATTGTTGATAAGCTTTACATCCACTAGTTAGATGGGAGAGCAAAAAATACCTTCCCCACATAGAGGTCAATCTTTCCTGGTGCCCCACCAACATAACCAAAATCTGCATCTGCCATTTCTCCCGGTCCATTCACAATACAACCCATAATAGCAATCTGTCATAGGAGCCAACCAAAAAATTTGGGTGTCATTCCGGCTAAAACTTAACCAATTCCCAATACTTCAAAAGATGGAAAGAAAACTTACTGAAACACCAGGCAAGTGTGATGTCTTTTCTCTTATCTCGGCACTTATCTCTTGAAGGTCAAAGAGGGTACGACCACAGGATGGACATGAGACATATTCCTGCATTAAGAATAAAGCATTAGGGATTCTTCAGAAGAAAGGAAAGAGGAAAGAAAATAGGTAATGATAGTCTTCAATTATCAAGGAACATTTCCTTCAGCAAGAGGGAAAATGGACAAGACAGCTAGCTTACAGTTTTTGTGTTGCGCATTCTGCAACCCTGGAGTAGGTTAAAAGATGTATTCCTCAAGAAATCAAAATCCTGACCATAAGCCTCAAGCAGTAAACCATCTCCAAGGCCATCAACTAGAAGCGCACCAGCATTGCTCCCAGCACCAATTACCAAATCATCTCTGAGAATGGGAGGGCTAGTATGAGCAAGAACATTTACATAAATTCGTAAGATACAAAGTAGATGATCTCTTCAAATCCATAAATTACCGGTTCATCCCTTCAGGAAACTCTAGATGGTGAATTACTGGGAAGTTCAAAGTATTCTCTTCTAGATACTCAAACAGCCTGAAATGTGATTGCACAAAGGGGAAATGATATGATGTATCAGAGAATGGGCTCTTGCATTTTCATATATAGCATTGCATGATGAAATTAGATGAAGGACCCAGAAACAGATAAAACAAGTTATAGAGAAAAAAAAAGTCATTACAGTCCACCAATGGACAAAATAGCTTGGTATTGTGCTGAATAGTTTGATAAATCACCTCCTTGCTGCATGAACCCTGCTGATTTTCTCCTCAGTATATGGCAAATTATGTAGAAGCATTATGATATCATTCACATCTTTAAGAATGTCTAGCTCCTCGTAGGGCTCATCCCCACGAATGGTCACAGCTAACCGAGTGCCTAAACGGAGAAGGTATAAGAGTTTATATAACTATCCACAGTAGTTACAATGTCAATGGCTTACCTTCAGGCAGAAGCTTGTAAGCGCCAGTTGAAATCTCCTTCAGATTTACGAGGACAATAGCATTGGGAAGTGGTTTGGTGAGTTGTTCGGACAAAGGAGTTAAAATTCCCATACTTATATCAACCAACCTTTTAAGAGCTAACCTCTGCGCATTAGAGGGATATAAGTCAGCTCTACAGAATTTTGAAAATAAATGGAGTTGTATTCTATAAAGAAACTTTAACTCATGAATAGAAAGGAAAGTAAGATGGCAAAAGTTTTCATATTCCATAATTGAGGATAGTGTCCTTACAGCATCAACATCTTCTAATGCGGGAAGCTCTCTTAGAAGAATTGAGTCTACTGTTGCCAGATCCTGATAGCCATATCAAATATGTCAAACAATGCAATAATTTCTGACTTTGACAGATTATAGAATAACTGGATAGGGAAAGTTGAGCAGGAGCAAACCTTGAATGGCATGCCAACCACAAGCTTTGCAGCAAGAGATTTATAGAGAAGCTCTGGTGTCTACAAGAGAATACAAACTACAGTCAATATAAGAATGATAAGTACCATAAATACATCATTAGGCAGCATACTACTGTCAATAGTTATTCAACACTAGCAACATCAATTTCAGTTTTGGGTTTTTGGCTAGGCTAGTATGTTATATAAAACATGAGTCGATCCGAATCGGATAATCGTCGAGCTTCGCCAGTCGAGCTTGTTCATGAGCTCATGAGGCGAGCTTCCCATGTTGAAGCTTGGCTTGTTACAGAAATTGAGTTCATTTCCATGTTCAAGCTATGCTTGCATTAACGGAGCCATGCCGAGCTAAATCGAGCCGAGTCGAATCGAGCTCCTGGGCTGCTCTGTCATTTGCAGCAGAATTCCAACAAGAGCATCATAAACATATAAAATATCGATGCCAAATTTAAAAGCCAAACCAACCTTCAAGTTTTCCAAAGACACTGACATAAGAACAGAGCCATCCCGATGCAGGACACCTCGGTAGTCCACCTCTTCACCCTGTTGCATAAAGAGAGGCCCAATTAGGGAGTGTAAATGATTTACTTTCTAGCCTAGCCAAAGAAAAACTAGACTAACCTCTTTCTGCAATGGTAGTTGACCAGTTCTCCGCTGGAAGTCAAAATGACGCCTATGCTTCTCCTCAAAAGGAGCCTGCCCAGTAATAATGACAGACAGAAATAGGCATCAAAGAGTATACTAGAACTCAAAACAAATAGTAGTCATATCACAGCAAGCAATCTTCCTCATGCCTTCTAAGCACAATAGAAATGGCGAAGATAGAGGGCAGAATAAGCATTACCACCCCCTTTTGCATATTTGCAGCTTGCATGCCAAGATTTGCCAATCTCCTGCAAGGATCAATCTCTTCTTCAGGTGGTTCAGTGAGAGAAACTCTAATTGTATCCCCCAAACCATCCTGTAGCAGAAACATTTTAGCATCACTCTCCTAACATTTTGAAATTGCAGTTAAATGGGAAAACAAAGTGCTGATAAATATAGTTTATTCCTCCAAGGTGTCCTTTAAGAATCCCATGTGTTCTAATATGAACTGTCCTAAGCGTAGCAGGACACAAGAAACTAGGCTGATTCTATCAGGAGGGGCTACGGAATGCATGCTTTCTTGTACAGAAAAGAATGATGCCATTGGAACTTTTACGATCTTTGAACAAGGAGTTATCTAAGTTCATTATGCAATACGCCTTGTATTTCTTAAGTCCTTGGTACCAACTGAATGTGATGAGACTAAAAGACTTGTTTTTTAGTTCCTAGAGGCTGGACCACCAATGAATCTTCAGTAAGGTTGAACTATTCTGGACAAAGAATTGCAACACTTGCTAGAAAAAGATATTCTCAGTTGAACTATACACTAAAGTTGTGCCCTTCTTATCTAAATATACTTCTTACAACATTTTCTGATTAGCAAAATAATTCCATATGGTACAAAGTTCACGGTAGTAGAAGTCAAAACCAACCACCTTATGTACGTTACATAAGTCCCCGCAAACTTACTTACTTTGAGATTGAACCAAAGTGAGACAGCAAAATGGGAAGGCTGTCTAGGCTTCAGTTGGATATAGACATAGCAGTAGTAATCATGAGTTTATAAGTGTATAACATTCTCCTTCCCTAATTTTGTTGATGACCCCTAAAACAAATCTTAGGTTAGCTAAATGAGACTTCTGTCATGTGCTAAAATATACTGCCAGAAAACATACTATTTAGAAGAAAAAGAAACAACTGAAGGAATGGTAGGCTGGAGAACCCCATCCCATCTTAGGTGGAGAAATCCACATTCATTTGAGTAAGGGTGAAGTTATTTCTTATGCTTTATGATGCTCACTATTGTTGTTAAAGTGTTCAATATATATATATATATATATATATATATATATATATATATATATATATATATATATAGGATCCGGATCAAGAGCCCTGCTTATAAAGCCCCAAAAAAGCCCCGTGTTTTCTAGCCGTTGGATCGTCTTTAAGTCATCTAATATTGACCGTTGATTTGATCAACGGTCAAGATTTGATGACTTAAAGCACCATCCAACGGACCACAGTGACGGAGTTTTTTTGGAGGCTTTATAAGCGGGACTCTTGATCCGGATCCATATATATTGATACATCATGTGAGTAATATCAAACTCTATATTATGTAGGACTCCCAAAGTGGTGGTATGCAACCCTTCATATACGCGTCTGTTCCGCTCTCGCTATATGTGCCAAACACTGACTGCTAGCCTGATCCTTGCTGATCTGAACCAACGAGTGTCTTTATTCCGGAGCGTGGAAATAGCCTCAATCTGATCAAGAAAATCTTTGGAGCTAGGTTGTGGAAGATTTAATTTGTTGCTTTACTACACCACAGCTCCCATGTATATGAGCATTGAAAGAATAAATGTCTAAATGTTTCAGTTGCACTCTGACATAGATGTCATCCTTGGTTCTGTATTTGAATCCCGAATATGATAATTCTATCATGTGTTAGTAGTCAACCCCTCATAGCGTTTGGCATATGTAATTGTTTGTTCGCCAAGCCTTTTATCCAAATGAACTCCTTGTTTGCAATAGGCGGGTGCTCATGTCTTACCAGGTCATATGCACGACCAAACTCGAAATTTCTAGTTGGGGCGGAAGCTCATATCCAGATATCTTCCTCACATGCCTGGTTGACGTAAACATGCTCGATGGTAGCAGCACACAGCCGGCCGATCGGGTGACCATCCTGAAGAATGCTACTGACCTGCTCATCCCTTCCTACGAGCACGTACATTTTCCACCCAAACCTATCCACCATGCTCCTATGTTCCAGCCATAAGTCCAACCATAGATGAGCGTTAAGCCCTCGGCCAAACTCTCGGGATATTAGCTGTTGTGTTTTGCTTCTATAGTTCTATATCTCAGAATAACCTTATATGAGACTGAATAATAATTATTATTATTAGGCTTATGTATCTAGAAGTTCTCTACTTTTAAGTACCTATTTTTCATCCAAGTCACCCATATTGTTCGCCCTTCAATGAATTTCCAGGTGAGTCTCAGGCGTGCTACCTCTCGGAGCATGATTAACGGAGCGCAACCCTACTCCTCCTTCATATTTTGGCCGCCATAGTTATGTCCAGGCAATCGTATGAATGTCACCTCTCCAAATAAAGTCTGCACATAATTTGTCCACCTTCCGTATTGTCGCCACCAGTAGCATAATTGTTTGGAGCCAAAATAACGAAATGGAAAATACAACTGAACGAACCAATTCAATTCTTCCTCCAAAAGACAGGGTATGAGCTTGCCAATCTTCTATCCTCCGTTGAGCATACTCTATAATGCTTTGACATTCCTAGACGCGAGAGCATAATTGACACTCAACGGCAGCCCCAAATACTTTACTGGTAGACTAATCTTTATCAACATCTCCTGGAACTCTTGTCTTGTACAGTGGGAATTGAAGTACACCTTACTCTTCTTCTTGTTAAGTTGGAGTCTCGTCATGCAACCAAAAACATTCATTATACGGGCCATAGTGTTTAGGCTCCTATTGGACATAACAAAAAAAACTAATAAATCATCAGCATACATGAGGTGCGACAGTTGATGAGACCACTTTGTACAGGAGTACAATGCTTTTATGGTGAATCGCGACGTCCATCTGACATGTGAAATACTCCATCACCATAGTAAACAAGTACAAAAAAAGAGGATCTCCCTGCTGCAGGCCTCGATTTCTTGCAAAGAAACCATAAGGTTGTCCCTTGATAAGTATCGAGAATGTAGTAGTAATACATTCGTGAATCATGTCCACCCTCCTCGAGTCAAACCCATAGCCAGCATGGTTTGGCATAAAAATTCCATGTTCACCATGTTGTACGTCTTTCTGAGATTCGAGCTTCATATATGCCTTATTTTTTTCCACTTTATTGAAGTTCTTGACCATTTCATGAGTCATTAAACTATTTTCTACAATCGATCTGCCTTTAACAAATGTCGTCTGGTTTGGGAAGATGACTTTCTGTATAATCTTTTCCATACGCCGACAGATGACACTAGTAATAATTTTGTACAGATAATTGCAACAGGCTATAGGTCTGAAGTCTGTAACTCCGCAGCCCCTTCCTTCTTCGGGATAAGTGTGAGAAACGTGTGATTAAACTCCCGCACAATTCTTCCGTTGGATAAAAAATCCTAAACAATAGATAGAACCGAAAATTTAAAAACGTCCCAATAAGTATTAAAGAACTTACTATTGAAACAGTCCGGCCCAGAGGCTTTATTAGGGTATGCCTTCTTCACAATATCTTCAATCTCCTCCATAGTAGCAAGCTCCAGGAGCACTTGATTCCTTGATGAGTAACGAGTCTCTTGTATACTAACTCAAAAACTTCACTAAGATAGTCATCCTGGTTATACAGCTTCCTGTAAAATTCAACCGCAGTCATTTGGATGTCATTGGCCACTGAGACTTCTTTGCCCTGAGCTTGCTGATCAAGTTCCGGTGTTGCCGAGTCCTAATAATATCATAGAAGAATTTGGAACAACGGTCTCCCTCCTTTAGCTACATGTATTTCGCACGTTGGGCCAGTTGTATCTCCTCCTGTAAAGTCAGTGATTGGACCTCCTCCAAAAAGCTTCTCTCCTGTTGGGCAAGATTCGGATCTTGGGGGGAAGATTGCAACTTATTTTAAACCTCCCTGAGTTCCTCCTCCCGAAGACTTAAAACTGGCCATAGAAGCGCTTTGTTCCAACTTTTAAGTGCCATTTTGACAGCCTTTGGCTTCTGTACCAGTTGGTAATGTTCATTACCACACACACCCAGACTTGACATCAAAAATATATATATATATATATATATATATATATATATATATATATATGCCAATGACCTCTAGCTCAAGTGGCTAGTGTGGAGGCATGAGATCCGAAAAGGCGGTATTCGAATCCCAGTGAGAGCGATCATAGATAATTACATGTTCCAAACACATATATATATATATATATATATATATATATATATATATGAAAGGAGTAAGTGGCGGCAGCTCTGGTCCATTACAGGAGAAACTCGGCAATGAAGAGGGGATCCAGCCTACCTTATCTTGTGCAGAGGAAGATTGGACGCTTGTGAAGCGGTCCGTACGCAGAGTGGTGGCTTAAAAGGAGGTAGAGGTGAGCAGGCTCCTACTCATGTTGCAGCAGCATTGCAACTATGAGGAGCCATATCTGGCCCTTCACGCGTAGGGGAGCCGCTTCGCGGTCTTATCCTAACCTGTGGTCAAACGGCTCTGAGTACCAAGGTGAGATCCCGAGCAGACTTTAATAAGGAGAAAGCGACATCTCGTGTACTTGAAGATCGTGTTCGTCCGGGAGAAATAGCCAAGGAGATTATAAATAAGGGGGGCCTTTCTTTTGCCACCATGAAGCCGAGGACTTGGACTAACATATGTTCAATCCCCTCGTCCCTTAGTGATGAAGAGGCTCTACGTCGAGAAGTAGAACCAACGGTGGTCGAGGCAGTGCGTATGGCAAAGATCTTGGAGGCGGATATGGCGATTTCTTTAGCATTATGGGAAATGACGCTCGTCATGTACATTTTGGGAGAGCGTCCGTCGTACCTTGCGGTGTCGTCCTTCATAAAAGACCTTCGTAAAAAGTGTGGCGTCCGGTTGGAGGAGCGGCGAACTTCTCTAGAATGGTTGTTTCTTCTTTAGATTCTCTAAGGCGGCTGATCTTGAAGTGGTCCTTGCGGGGGTCCTTGGACGCTAGATGGGAGGTTAATGATAGTGAAGAGATGGGTTCCATCCACATCCTTTGAGCGAGACTTGCTCGCATCGCGGCCAGTGTGGATCCTCTTTCCTCGCCTGCCTTTGCAGTTGTGGAAAACGGCAGCACTTAGCAAACTTGCAAGTGTTGTCGGTACCCCCTTGCATATGGATACGACAACAACGAGAAGGCAGCAATTAGCGTTCACCAGAGTGCTTCTAGAGATTATGGCGTGTCAAGAGCTACCTAGATCAGTACTGGTGTTGTTTACTGATGGGAATATATTTGATCAACTGATCATCTACGAGTGGACTTTCCCTATGTGCATGCAGTGCCTATGTATTGGTCATGCGGTCGAGGATTGTCCAGATGCTTCTGGAGAGGGTCTCCAAGAAGAAGTTCGAGAAGTGTTACGAGAGGCACCAGTAGTCCACTTGACGTCATCAGAGGAAGTTGGTTTATTGGCCTACGATCGCGCCACCAAGGCCTGTTACGACCACTCATCTCGGTGGAAATGATAGTCAGGTGGATCATGCACAGGACTTTATCGGCTATAGAAGACGTTCAGTTGGTCAATTTGCCTAATTCTAGCAATATGGACATGGAGATTGATGATGTCATGTCTTCTTGTGCTATCCTCTCCCCCTCCTACAGGGGTCTGTGTGGAAACTCTGCTGCACCCAAGCTCTTGTTTGGAGACTTTTTCTGGCCGTGGAGGGAGCAAGACATCACAAGAAGGGGGAGGGGAGCTCCCTTCAAGAGTTGTTCTTCAAACGAAATCCAAAGAGTCCTGCTGGGGAGAGGGTCAAAAAGAGGACAGTGGTAGAGTTGCTGAGGAAGCAGCTAGCAAAAATCAGTTGACCAAAATAAATGATAAATGGTTGCGCCTCATACAGCAGCCGGAGGAAGTCACCTAGGGTCCGTGCCAAGCAAAAAATCGAGAACAAATATGTTAGTATCTGAGTCGGTACTCGAAGTACTAAAGGAAAATATTCTAGCTTGATGTAATAATGTTTTGTAAGTGAGGCTTAGAGTTAGATGAGTGATATAGGGTAATAGGCATCTAAGCCCCCCTGTTATCCATTTTCTAAAATCAATACAATTATCCAGTTTATATATATATATATATATATATATATATATATATATAGCGAGAATCCCAATCCCTCCTTTATATATATATATATATATATATATATATATATATATATATATATATATATAAATGAGGGATTGGGATTCTCGCTCTTAAGTACAGGTCCAGACTTAATATGAGGCCCATGAGGCAGTTGCCTCAGGCCCAAAATTTTAGAGGGCCCCAAATTTTTTTATGTATGTATATGTTATATCCCACTATAAATGGCCGGCTAAGTTACTGTATGTGTATGAGCCAAAAGTCCATTCCCACGAAAGAGCACAAATGATCATCCAATTGGTAAGAAAACACGGGCTCCAACGATAAACTTAATAAGCAAGAATTTTTTTTAGGTTTTTTGAAAAACAACTCATTACTCTTGTTGCCGGCCGGCAACATTAATCTAAAAAAATATTCTAAAGGAGAAACTCATAGTTCTTTGGCCGCCACAATCAGCCTTAACTTTCCACATCCCCATGTGAGTTTTGTTTATATATATATATATATATATATATATATATATATAATAATAATAATAGTTGTTGAATACATTTTTATATTTTATTTGCAAAAGATTTTATATTCTCATAAAAAAACGTATTTATATAACATGGCAAGTGCATAAATTGTAATAACATAGGTCGTTGTATATTATTTCGATGCTCTAATAATTGACTTATTTGTGGTTGATTTATATGTATTGGAAAAAAAATTGTGTTTATGCTATTTGCTATAGTTATTCTTGTAGAATCAATCTTGTGGCCAGAGTCGAAGCCTACTAGTGAGTTTTGTTCCTAAAAGACCTTCTGGGATCAGTTCATTTTCATAAGTGAGCTTTATAATTTATTAATATATATTTTTGTTAAACTGTTGTTGATTATCTTTATTTGTGGTTGTCTGGTTGCCTAATTTATTGAAAAAATAATTTTTTTCCTATTTGATTGCATAGTTATTCCTATTGAAATTGAAACCAACTAATAGAAAAATTGAGAATTTTTTTATATTTATTATTGATTGTTTAGTTGTCGTTAATTATTATTATTATTTGTTGAAAAATTATAATAATGTCGTTTCATTGTATAGTGTTCGTATCTAGATAATCCATTTGAAATGTCATGTGCTATATTGTGGTAATATGTTTCATTTTTTTCCTATGCAATAGTGTTCATATCTAGATTATTCACTTTTAGAATTCGCATCAGGTCTCAAAATCTAAAGTCCGGCACTGCTTAAGTATCTTCGAAATAGCAGACGTTAGATTGTATTTTTTGACCGTTCAGATTAATACTTAAACATCCAATTTATTACGATATTTTAATCTAATCTGAACGGACAAAAAAGATAATCCAACGACTGCTATTTTGACGGGGATCCCGATCCCATATATATATATATATATATATATATATATATATATATATATAAAACAAAACAAAGGGGACAATTTACCTTAAAGTACACTTTCTATCATATGGTACCATACTTATTATCCAATATAGAAGTATCGGGCTAACCATGATTTTCTGCTTTTTACATTTTTTTTTTGGATTTCTTTAACCTTCTCTATCTTAAATTTCACATCATTTCCAAGATTTGCAATATTGACCGATAACCAACTGTATCCGTTATGTGACTCATATCCCATTTGATATTAGCCCTATTGATATCACTCAATAATGTCTAATACCAAAAATAGGGATCTCTTTTCCGATCAATTCGTCAACTGAAGTACTAAAAGAAAAAGAGAAGTGCGTCAAAAAAATATGCACAGTGTAACTTGGTTGCATCAACAATCTTATGAACACATTATAACCATTATCAATCGTCGAAATTTTATACCTATAAATTCACAAAATTCATCCACCTTAATACTATTTCACTTAAAACTATTTATTACATGTTAATTTGTCTAAAAGCAAGTAAAATAAACAACAATATCACAATGGTGACTATTATTTTTTTAAACTAACAGAAATCAACAAATAATATGTAAGTTTATGCCTAGACGTATTGGATATTTTTTTGGTTTTCTGAAACCAAGAACCGTGGAACTCCTATTCGAAACACCCAAAACCGCCAATACATATATTAGTAAGAAGGATCTAAAACCGATTCCGATACTCCGAATCTTGACCATTTCTTGATGACTCTTTCATCTTCATTTTCTATGATTTTACAAGTTCTACATTGTTTAAAAATTAGAATGTACAACAAAATATTTTTTGAACATTAACATATTGATTGTTAAGAGTCGAGTTCTTATTGATGGATCAATGAACTAGTTAAGGGTCAAGAGTCGTAAACAATATCATCATGTTGTCCAAACAACATCTTTAAGCTCTTAATTATTGACTTATGATTAACTTGTCACTTAATGATTGACAATGCTTCTTTATTGTTGCTCAATAATATGATTGTTCATTTGACCCAATATGTAGGGTTGTATTGATTTCCAATCATGTTTCCTATGGAACTAAGAATCCTATGTACGATATAATCCATAATACAATAATCAAGTGAATCGGTGTCGACGACGGCTGTTCGGATTTTGGAATTTTTATGTTATATTTTGGACCATTGGATGCTAGTGGATGGCTGGATCTTATGGTTGGCTATTTTTAGGGTTTCCTAACCCTAAAATAGGTTTCTCATCCTATAAATAGGGAGGAGGATGGAGGCACAAAGGATAAGCACAAGTTGGAGATTCGGGGTGCTCGTCCACAGAAAATCTAAGAGAAAGTCCGTGCTTTGCTCTTAGGACTTCGCCATCCAATACAGAAGGAAGATCTAATCGAGGAGTAGTCAACTTCGGTTAAGAAGATTGCTACAGGTTGGTGAGTTATTTCAATTGTAATCTTTTGCTTTTCTTCTTGAGTATGGGGAAGGGGTTGAACCTATTATGGCAAAAGGTTTCAACATTAGTTTTTTACAATCTTGTAATTTCATCTGAGTTATAAAGGTTGGAATTTGTCCAGGTGACTTAGTCACCGTCATATACTTGTCTCCATTTGTACTTGGTGTTCGTAGATTGGTTTGGTCATCTTAGGTGGGTTGGCAAAGCGCTTCTTCCGTTGCGCGACCAATACGTGGTATCAGGGCGCACGTGTTCCCAACACGTGGTATAAGAACCATATTCTTCTCGAGAGGAAAGGTACAACTATGTCTATGGAGCAGATGAACACTCGTATGATCACCCTCACAGGGAAAACTGGACGATTTGGAAGCCAATGATGGAGGATCTACTCTGGTGCAAGGACTCGCAAGGTCCGCTGGAGGGCGACAGCCAAAGCCGACGGACAAAGGTGTTGATGATTAGAAACGACTGGATCGGAAGGTTGTTGGATTCATCCGCCAATGGCTGGACGACTCGGTGTTTCACCACGTGTCCATGTCCATGGAGAATCCTACAAAAGCATTGTGGGAGAAGCTGCATTCGTTGTACGAAAGGAATACGGCTGTCAACAAGGCATTTCTGATTCCCCAACTCGTCAACTCGAAATGCACGGAGGGTGCACCGGTGGCACAACATCTGAACGAGATTCAAGGCATCATCAATCAGCTGTCCGCGATAAAGATGGTGATTGAGGATGAGCTTCAGGCCCTTCTGCTTTTGAGTTCTCTACCGGAAAGCTGGAAGACGTTGGTGGTGTCGGTGAGCAACTCCGCTCCTGATGGAGTTGTCACGATGGAGGCAGTCAAAAACAGTTTGTTGAACGAGGAGATCCGGCGTAAGCAAGTGGAATCATCGCAGGAGTCCGCTCTGGTGGCTTCCTACGGGAAGGGAAGACCCAAGTCACAGGCGAGGACAGGGGGGAGTTCTCGGGATCTTGCGATTGTGGACCGTAAGGAGGGCTGCTATCACTGTGGCGAATGGGGGTCATATCAAGAGGAACTGCATGAAGCTCAAAGTTGAGAAGGCCAAAGGCAAGGATGATCAGAAGGATCTCACGGCTATGGAAGATCTCATCGCATTAACCGATGCAAAAGAACCTTGTGGCATGTGTCATGATGACGAATGGGTCATGAACACGGGGGCGTATCAGTGCACTCCATATAGGAGGATCTTCACGTCATACCGCGGTGGCAGATTTGAACGTGTGAAGATGGGCACCAAAAGGACGACTGCAGTTGTAGGCATCGGTGATGTGCACTTGACAACGGAGCTTGGTGAGAAGCTCGTTCTCAAGGATGTGCGACATGTACCGAGTTTGCGCTATAACTTAATTTCGGTAGAGAGGCTGGCAGATGATAGCTGTCGCAGTTTGTTTGGGGACAAAGATTTGATGCTTATGAAGGGTTCCCAACAGCTGGCTCGAGGAGATTTGTGTCGGGGCATGTACAGGCTCAAGCCGCTGAGGTGTACAGGCAGGCCACAGATACCGGATGGAGGCTCGAGGGGTATTCGACAAGAGGTGGATCGTCGAAAACTTGTCTTGGAGGAACTTCGAGATACTTTGAGGGATACAGAGAATTCGGTTCGTTGAGACAAAACGACGAATGGTGATGAGTCAAAAGATTGAGGGTCAGTCTGTGGTCCCATGACAGCTGGTCGGTTTCCAGGTGGGGGTTGCTTAAGGGATCCGGTTTTGGCGACAGGTGGTTTGCCAAAGCTTCACGGAGCGACGTTGGTTTCAGTAGTTCGAGGCCAGGGAGGAGATCAAGGTTTGCAGCAAACTCAATCTGAGGCGGGAGCATCATCATTCACACAGTTAAAGGGAAGCTGTAGGTCAACGACGACATGCACAGTGCATGATGTTCTGCTCGAGGACACATGTGTATGGGGGAGCTTCAAGTTCGGACACGAAGGTGGACAAATTCAGGAGTTCGAATTTCGGGAGAATCGCACCGTCCGCTTGGTTGGGCCAGCCAAGGGTGAAGAAGCTCGTCGGAACGTCGGTGGAAAACAGAAGTCGGGGACATGCAGCCAAGACTCACGGTGAGGCTGATCGTCAGGGACTTCGGTCTTGGCCGTGTTATTGATATCGGCAGCCGGCAGGATCACAGTGGTGCAGGAGGTGCTACGCATGGCAGCTAGCGTCGACGTGGAGGTCGAGGAGCTGGAGATGGCGTTAGATGCAAAGCAACTCGGGGGATCGGAGATTAGTGGCATGGGGGAGCAGGATTTTTATCGCGGGACGACAGGCATGGAGTCCAGTTGAGGAGCCATGGAGCCAAGACCTCTCATCTGACTGGAGGGGAAGATTGTTGGGAATCAAGTCTGCTGAAGGGGGGGCAGAGTTCGATCCGAACTCGGCCCGGGCCGAACTCGGTGTGGTGTTCCAGAACCAACATAACTCGGTCCGAGTTCGGTGTCAGCGGCGGCTGCTCGGGTTTTGAAGTTTTTATGTTATATTTTGGACCATTGGATGCTAGTGGACGGTTGGATCTTATGGTTGGCTATTTTTAGGGTTTCCTAACCCTAAAATAGGTTTCTCATCCTATAAATAGGGAGGAGGGTGAAGGCACAAAGGATAAGCACAAGTTGGAGATTCGGGGTGCTCGTCCACAGAAAATCTAAGAGAAAGCTCGTGCTTTGCTCTTAGGACTTCGTCATCCAAGACAGAAGGAAGAATGAGATCTAATAGAGGAGTCGTCAACTTCGGTTAGGGAGATTGCTACGGATTGGTGAGTGATTTCAATTATAATATTCTGTTTTTCTTCTTGAGTGTGGTGAGGGGATTGAACCTATTAGGGCAAAGGGTTTCAATATTAGTTTTTTGCAATCTTGTAATTTCATCTGAGTTATAAAGGTTGAGATTTGTCCAGGTGACATACTCACCGCCATATACTTGTCTTCATTTGTGCTTGGTGTTCGTAGATTGGTTTGGTCATCTCAGGTGGGTTGGCAAAGCGCTTCTTCCGCTGCGCGACCAACACGTGGTATCAGAACACACGTGTTCCCAACATATCTGACTCTAGCAATCAGCCCTCAGCCTGACCATTTTCGAGAGTACCCTTGTTGGAACTCGTGGGGTTGCGGTATAGATATGACATCTTTCAAGGCCAAAGTATCATGTACATACAACATATGATAACACGTTCACATTTACGGTACAACAAAACTTGGAGTTGATCTTCTTCTTCAACTACTTTAAGATGAGTGTTGTTCAAATACATAAGAATCTTATTCAAATATCCAAAGAACGTGGAGAAACTTAATTCTACAATTTAGATTGTCATTTTGTTAGGTAAAAAAAAATATAAGAGGACACCAAGTTTGCAAAAGCACCCACCTGAAGAAGAGTTCCAATGCCAATTGCTGATTTCATCCGCCCATCTTCACCTTCTCCAGCTTCAGTAACCCCTAAGTGCAGTGGATAATCCCACCCTTGTACATACATTTCTGCAACAAGTAATCTGTATGCTTGCACCATGATCACTGGGTTACTTGCCTTCATGGAGAAGACAAAATTGTGAAAGTCCAACTTCCGGCAGATTCTTGCAAATTCGAATGCAGACTCAACCTGTTCCAGGATTGATACACATGAACAACATTTCACTTTTCAAGAGGGGCCAAAGTCTAGCTACTTGTAGAGCAACCACTACCATTCCCCTAGGAGAATCCCCATAGTAGCTCATTATACGGTCAGAAAGACTTCCATGATTTGTTCCAATGCGCATTGCTCGTCCATATTTCTTACATTTCTCAACCAATGGAGAGAAAACCTGTTTTGGATCAGCAAAAAACATAGACCATGTAAGATCGACATGTTGACATGTGTGGAGAGAGAGAGAGAGAGAGAGAGAGAGAGAGAGAGAGTCATATATCCTGCTGTCACATGTTGAAGACGTATTTGATTGGTGGCAGTTTCTCCTAAGGGGTATTCATGTGTCAAAATCTGATTTGATAGCAAAGCCTGTCTGCATCAGATCCCATATAAATATGTTGGAGGGATCGTAGTTAAGGAGAAGATATAATGGATCATCTGGATTTTGATATGTGTAGAGAGAGAGAGAGAGAGAGAGAGAGAGAGAGTCTCACTCAACAGTATGATAAAGATTCAAAGGGCAATACGGCATTTGTAAAATGGATATTTTCACTTGCATCTAGAAGGCCTAAATTACATCGTTTATGGTATGGTATTAACGACTGTCTAAAGCATGACCAAGATGGGGCATCCTCGTTCCACAGGTTTTTGTGCCAAAGCAAAGTCTGGGGAGGGTCACAAGATGTCTACTGCCTGAAATACACGTGCAATCTATTGAGCCTAAATAGGAGAAAGAAGTAGAACCATTTTTCTCACCTGTTCAATATGCTCAAGCTCCTTTTGATAATCATCATCAGTATACTCTAGCTTTTCGAATTGAGCCCGCCTATCAGCTGCAGAAAAACTTCTCATAGATCCAGAAAACCAACCCAGTTTGCAGGCTTTAATGGTTGGTTTATATTTCTATGACAACTATGAAGTTAATTAAAGGTATACCTACCAAAATTTCCTGGATTGACACGAATCTTGTCAAAACATTCAGCGACTCTCATTGCAACGGGAGGAGCAAAATGAATGTCAGCCACAAGAGGAATATTGTAACTGTACAGCAGAGTTGGCAAACAAATAAGATTCTGTTTAATAACATCTTTCGTAATTCACAAAAATAAGAGACCAATCACGTACTTTTTTTGAACAAGTGCATTCTTTATATCAAAGCAAGCATCTGCTTCTTTCTTTCCTTGAACTGTTATACGGACCAAATCTGCTCCCTTATCTGCTATCCTCATTACCTACCAGTTGGATAACTTGAACCCATCAAATTGTATAACAAATATCAAATAGACAAAAATTATTACTCCTATGATTCTTATAACAGAAGCTTTTGCACAACAATACTGCAAAGACTAAAGCCAAAACCAACAAAAAAAACGTCTAGCTGATGGTAAGGAGATAGTCAAGTTTTTGACATCACACATACTAAGAATGTACAGAAAGTGAGAAGGATAGTAATCATTTCATGCTCGAGAATTGAATGAATGAATTTCATTTCATTCCCTCTGTTTTTCATGGTGCTGTCACCACAGCTAGGATCTTAAGTGGGCAACAAGTTGAAACCTAATATCCTCAGTGTGCACGGACTGTCTAGCAGAGTTTATTCTTAACTGGTTAAGCAAATACAGAAAATGCTTACTCTTTTGTGTAAAAAAGATGAGTGAATACAAAATTTATTGATTCAAAAGCTAAAATTGAAGTACAAAATAAGTGACATTTTATTTTATATGAACTAAAAAAAAGAAAGAGTAAATTATTGCAGCTGACATTCCAATATACCCATAGAGAAATTTGAGCCCCAAGCCTGACAAGTGATTTTCATTTTGTTACAAAAATTCACTCACTCCCAAGCAAAATGAACACATGCTTGTGGTCTTGGAAAAAACAAAGGAGTTGCATATCTGGCCAGATGGGATTTCCTTGTTAGCCAGACATTTTTTTCTTTATGCATCTTGAACATGCTTCAAAATTCACGATATTAGATGTCTTTTGAGTAGATTACTCTTGAACTGAAAATATGGTATAAAAGCATTTGAAGTCAATATAGCCAGTAGTTGTTTGCAAACAATTTTTTATAATGTTCATGGGAGCTGTGAAAATTTTGTACTATAGCAATAAAAAGGGGCTAATTAGCATTTAGACCCTGGATTTTATACCAGCTTAGAGTTTAAGCCCTGACATGTCCAATTGGAAAGTTTGGACCATGAATTTTTATTTTTGGTTTCCTTTTTAACATTATACCCTTAACATGAGTACAAGGGCAACAATCAGCACGTTGAAAAGGAGGGTATATGGGAAAGGGAAACTAAAAATAAAAATCCAGGGTGCAAACTTTCCAATTGGATATACGAAGGCTTAGACTCTAAGCTGGTATAAAATCCAGGGTCTAAACGCTAATTAGCCCATAAAAAAATACAGATTACATAAGATTAATGTATTCACAAGATGGAGAGTGAGCAGACCTCCTCGACAGTTTTGGCCACATCCTTGGTGTCAGATGTAGTCATTGTCTGAATTCTTATAGGATGTTCACTGCCAAGAGCCACATTTCCAACCATTACTGTACGAGTTTTTCTTCTGACGACCTTGTGAACAGATTCACAGTACTTTTGTCTAGGAACTACAGATATAGAGAAAAGCTAACTCAGAAGTCTGAAAAATTGAAAAATCCTTTTTTTTATACTGCAATATTGGTACATCATGCATGAACAGTCCAAACTTAAGTACCTCTACCAGTATACTTCGCATTGAATTCACGACACAAGAATGTTACTGTGATAGTATCAGTTTAAATCATGCTTGTATAAAAACAACTGTTTAGACTACAGTGCATATATCAACAATCCAGACCTATATACTATGTTGCATAGATACATCAATTATATACTATGTTGCATAGATACATCAATGAAGGTGTCATATTGGTGTTGGATAGGCATGAGAACTTGGACACCCTGATACTTCAAGTATACATGGGTAATCTTCCTTTATTATCCAAGATTTCAAAACATTATCAGATACGCGAGTGAGAATAAAAATAACAAACGATCTCTCTCCTCACCTTCAAGATCGACCATTTCATTTTACGGTGATACAACATTAGTGTTTTTCAAATCACCCATTTCCTACTTTTTGTCTATTTTAAGTTTTTTTTAAAAACCATATTTCTTATAGTATCCTCTTGATATTCAAGTTCAGCATTTCTTCATATCCCTAGTCACAATGACTCTTCTTCTTCTATGTAGAAAATCCTCTCTCTCTCTCTCTCTCTCTCTCTCTCTCTCTCTTCTCTATGTTTCTCTTTCCAAAATTTTCTGCTCCATTGCTCTTCCAGAAATCTCGTGTCTTCTACCTCTAGTTCCTTCTATGATCTAGACTTTTCCTTCTCTATCTATAAAAGGGGCATGGCCACTCCATTTGGGATCATCCCAGCAAAGTGCGTCATAGTGAAGTGTGTGCAAGTATAGAGAGTGTTAAGAGTGTTGTGTTGTTAATGTGTGAATATCCTAGTGAGAGTGTACAAAAGTTTAGTGTGTGAGTGTTGACATAATTTTTTTGTGAGTTCAATAAACCATCCATCTTTTACTTAACAATCTAGTATCAAAGTAAGTCGGTTACGGACCGTTTGTGAAACAGTGTTCGGTGTGTTTGTGATCAATTCAATCAGGGACTAAAGCTGTCGGTATGGAACCACAATGGCAGATCTAGTGAGCACCATTAGAGGGATTGAGAAGCTCAACTACTAGAATCATAAGAATTGGCATAATAGCATCAAATCCTACCTTGAAGGCCAGGATTTATGGAAAATTGTTGGTGGTAGTGAGACTACACCACCCACAAAAGAGAATGCTCGGATAATATAATGCAAACTAACTAGATGCACCTGTGATATGCCTAGATGCACCTGAGTCTATGATCCAACCAGTATGAGATTTAGTGGATGCAAGTGCCTAAACCGGAATACCTTTGCCCATATGAGCAGTGTAACCAGTAAAGTTACCAAGGTAGGTAGTGTTATCCAGATCTTGAGTAGCCAGTCTTTGCCCTTAGAACTCTCAACCTGAAGCTTGAACTGACGTAGTTCCTCCAGCTCTATCATCTCAGCTCCAGTCATTTTGGTAGTGGTCTCCTCCAGCTCAAACACGTGTCGTGAGCCTACATACGATCACGACTTTCTCCATCTATCTGTATATCCCCAAACTCATGCGGCATGAGAAATGCACGATGGATAGAACTTGCCGGAACAAGGACTAGAAATAGAAATTTGTGCAAAACTTCCCAGGAAGTATGCTCTCTAATCTCAGAACCCACGTTGAGATCGAAATCAGAGGATCACACAAGAGTTTCTCTCTGATTATCCACGATCCAACGACGGGTTTGACGACAACCGCAGGCAAACCCGCAGAGAACGTCGATGACGCTCGAGGGTGGGGGGGCTTCTACGCACAGAGGAAGACGGGGGGATCAGGTGAGAGACGGGGGAAAAGGAAATTCTCCTTTTTTTTGGAAATTTTTTTTGGAAAAAGGATTCAGAACTTTGGCTCTGATACTATGTAGAGAAAAAATAATTGATTGATTTACTTCCAAGAGAGGGGGTACATATATATAGGAGTCTAGTCTCCTCATTTTCTATCCGATGTGGCACTAAATAAGTCCCCCATAACTCAACAAAAATAATGCTCAGCTTCAATTATTAGAGAATAAGTTAATTACTACCATACAAAAATAATGCTCAGCTTCAATTATTAGAGAATAAGTTAGAGAATATGTCAATTTTGACTCTTTAACACTCCCCTTCAACACTGACTCATTTTTGTAACTGAGCTTTGTTAGTCATGTCGAGCTTCTTTCGGAATTTTTTAAACTTTGACGCGTTCCATACCTTAGTGAACAAGTCTGCTACTTAATTACCAGTTTTGATTGCATCCATCTCTCTCTCCTTAAAAAACTTTTCCTTGTAAAGTGATACTGTACCTTGACATGCTCAGTCCGTGCATGGAATACTGGAATCTCATCTAAGCGTATTACGAATTGGCTGTCGTAATACAATCGAACCGTATAATTTATTGGATGATATAGGTCTTTCATGAGCTGCATTAACCAAGTTGGCAAGTACTTTCTTGTATCACCATCATTGTAGTTGATAATGATACAATTGGTTGTTTTTTACTATACCATGATCTCTCTTGAACCAAAACTAAACATGTAGCCAGTAGTTGATCTTCTTGTGTCATAATCTCCTGCATAGTTAATATCGTTATATCCAACAATCATGTTTACTTCAACATTATTATATAAAATGCCAAAATCCAAAGAGCCTTTAACATACCTAAGTATCTGCATATACCGGCTAACTAATCCAACAACATATGCAATGTCACGACGAGTTAACGTTAGGTAGACAAGACTACCTACTATTTGACGATACAAAGTTGCATCCTGTAACTCCTTGCCCTCATGAGCGCATAAACTGGCATCGACTTCTATTGGTGTAGTAATTGGCTTGGATCGAGCATCCCATACTTTTGTAGCATATCTTTTGCACAACTTCCAGTCTCAGAAAGTGCTTCAATTCTCCAAGCTCCTTCATTTGGAATCACACTGATAAGTTTTCTCTCGCCCTCTAGATTTCATCTTTATCATCTCCAATGATAATCAGATCATCCACATATACTAGTACCACTAATAGTCTTCCTCTTTGGCTTTTCACGAACATGCTCGAGTCTACAGGTACATCACAATATCCACTTTGTACTACAAGCTCTGTTATTTTATCATATCATGCTCTCGGAGCTTGCTTTAGTCCATATAATGCTTTTCTTAGTTTGCAAACAAGGTTTGGCTGGGTTTTATTTTTGAAACCCTTAGGCTGCTCTATGCATATATCTTGATCTATTTCTCCATATAGGAAAACATTCTTCACATCCATTTGCCAAAGTTTCCAAAACTTGTTGGTAGCACAAGCTATTAACACCCGGACAATTGTGATATTCGCATCTGGACTAAATGTTTCATCGTAGTCTAGGTCATATTGTTAAGAGAAGCCTTGTGCCACCAATCGAGCCTTGTATATCTCTTTTGATCCATCTAGACGAGTTTTCAACTTGTAAACCCCATTTACAAGATATGAGTTTTACTTCTTTGGGTTTAGGCACAAGTACCCAAGTTTGATTTTATTTTAGTGCTTTGAACTATTCTTCCATTGCCTCCGCCACTCCTTACTCTCGAAAGCCTCTTCAAAAGTTGATGGTTCCTTAACATTAACTTCTTTAGCAATAGCAACATTTGCATATTTTCGATTCGGTTTTTGTTGTCTAGTCGTCCTTTTGAGCACTAGTGTCTTATTCTCAGCCTTTTGTTGATAAAGTTGATCTTCCTCTATAACTTTATGATGAACACCAGTTCTCCATGGATCTTTAAGTGCAGAAGATTCTAAGGTCGCATGCTCTTTGTCAACAACCTATTCTTCCTATAGTCTCAGGTCCTGGTTGCAACTCTTGTCTCAGCGGTCCTTCTCCTTCTCGTTGTAATTGTTGTTCCAAATTCTCCGTATCGAGAAGTACCACCTCTTATTGTGACCACCAAGATGACACTTTGGCAAAGACTAGATTTCTGGATGTGTAGCAGTGATTTATTGTGGGATCACAACATTTTCTTTCACTGCCATACCCCAGGAAGATGCACTGAATCGTCTTCTTGTCAATCTTGCTTCACAAATGATCGAGCACAAACATATAACATACACATCTAAAATCTCGGAAGTTAGACTTCATGCTCCATAACTTCTGGAAAGGAGAGACAAATCCCAACCTAGCTTGAGGTAGTCTATTGATAATGTGCGATGTTGTCTTCGTACTCTCAGCCTAAAATTGGCTTGGCATGTAACATACTTCGACAAATTTTTGCAAGGTGTCGGTTCTTCCTCTCAGCGACATCGTTTTGCTGTGGAGTGTCGTGATCTAAGATAGTTTGCAAACATCAAATCTTTCTTTCGACTTTTCCTTCAACTTTCTTTCCGAACTCTTTGAATTTAGAGAGAACTTTTGATTTTTTTTTTTTTTTTTTTTTGAGAAAGTAAACCCACACGTAACCTCGATAAGTCATCATGAACGTCATCAATGAACGTCAACATGTAGTGCATTCCACTAATCAATGCTTGCTTCATCGGGCCAAACACATTGAGTGAACAAACTCTAATGGTTCTCAAGCTCTAAACTTTGACTCCTCGTAAGAAAGTTGATGTGCTTTACCATACTCGCAACCTGTGCAAATTGTAACTCCCAGGATGTCTAGTTGAGGAAGACCCTTGAGCATTGACTTGTTCATCATGACCTTCAACTTATGATAGCTTACATATCCCAGTCGTGCGTGCCAAAGATCTGCAGTCTCGTTCTTCCGAGTCTTATTTGTCTATGCTGATTCAGCTGTCAAGACGTAAATAGACTCTACCAGTCTCCTTTTCATTATTGGTGTATCTGACAATCAAAGATTTCGATACACTTTAACATCCTCTGGGCCGAATACCACATAATTTTTCGAGGTTGTCAACTATGATACTGACAAAAGATTCTTCTTCATTCTTGACACGTATATGTCCTGCAGCTGAAGATGACAAGGACTAAAGCAAGGAACAATTATAGTCTTACCGATATAAGTGATTGGCAGTTTGGAATTGTTCGTAGTGGCCACGACATTGCCTTCTTTATACTCCGACATACTAGATAACTTCTCCGTATCGCCAGTCGTGATTGGAGCATCCGTAGTCCACTATCCAATCATCCTCGTAATTGAAAACATTTGTATCCGAGACAGCTGCAATTGCATATTCTTCCACTTCAACTATAACGGAACTGAAAACCACTTCATGTGTATCAGAAACAGACTACTTTTTAAAGTCTCTCTCTTCTATTTGTTTGACCATCGCATATACGATGCTGCAACTTTTCTTCGTTGTTCTCCTGGGACTAGTAGACGACACCATGTTACCTTTTGTAGACTTTTTTCATAGTCTACAATATCTAGCAAAGTGATTTTTTTTTGCCACAGTTGTAGCATTCTCCATTTCGTTGCCTAAATTCCTTCTTTTTGTTTTGTGGAGTTCCCCCAACACAGTAACTCTTTTCTTGTTGTTCTTTATTTTTTTTAACTTGCAGCATTCTGCCCTATAGGTCGGTCTCTTCTTTTATTGCTGAAAAGAGCCTCCTCTTCATTATTTAATTGAACACGACCATTTGTTTGGCCAGAGTTTCGTGATTAGCCAACAATTTCTCTAACTCTACAAGAGAAGGTTGTGTTGGTCATCCGTGGACTGTTGTGATAAATCCACTATATTCGGGTTTTAGACCAAGAATAATTCTTCCTTTCCTTTACTCACTAAATTTAGACTCTGGATCTAACTGAGAAATTTCATGACAAAAGTTCTTTATTTTCATTAAGAAACATAATTTGGAAGCACTAAAACAGATACTTAGGTATGTTAAAGGCTCTTTGGATTTTGGCCTTTTATATAATAATGTTAAAAAAAGCAAGATCGTTGGATATTACGATGTTAACTATGCAGGAGACCATGACACAAGAAGATCTACTACTGGCTACATGTTTAGTTTCAGTTCAAGAGAGATATCATGGTGTAGTAAAAAACAACCAATTGTATCATTATCGACTACAGTAATGACGATACAAGAAAGTACTTGGTTAATTCAGCTCATAAAAGACCTACATCAGCCAATAAATTATACGATTCGATTACATTGCGACAACCAATTCACAATACGCTTAGATGAGAATCCAGTTTTCCATGCACGGACTAAGCATGTCGAGGTACACTATTACTTTACAAGGGAGAGTTCTTCAAGGAGAGAGAGATGGAAGCAATCAAAACGGGTAATCAAGTAGCAGACTTGTTCACTAAGGCACAGAACGCATCAAAGTTTAAAAAACCCCGAAGGAAGCTCGACATGGCTAGCAAAGCTCAGTTACAAAAAGAAGTCAGTATTTAAGGGGTGTTAAAGAGTCACAATTGACTCTCTCTCTCTCCCTCTCTCTCTCTCTCTCTCTCTCTCTCTAATCTCTCTCTTTCCAGATTTTTTTCCCTCCATTTCTCTTCCAGAAATCTCTCCTCTCTTCTGTCTTTAGATCCTTCCATGATCTAGACTTTTCCTTCTCTATCTATAAAAGGGACATGGCCACCCCATTTGGGATCCTCCCAACAAAGTGTGTCATAGTGAAGTATGTGCAAGTGTAGAGAGTGTACTCTTGTGTGGTGTAGTGTTGTTAGTGTGTGTCCTAGTGAGTAGAAAAGTTTAGTGTGTGTGTTGTACACATAATTTCTTTGTGAGTTCAATAAAATCATCCATCTTTTACTCAACAAATGTATCCATAAAACATAAACAGTGTACCTACACCAGCATGACGACGAGTATTGAACCCACAACCATCAAACAAAGTCATGCATTGTGTACATATTAATTGTGTCAGTCTCAAACTAAAATCTTCTTTATAAAGCTATTGCTATTTCTAGTTGGAGAAATTATACCCAACAGAGGGCTGCTTTGAGAGGCAGGCTGTAACTCCGCGGTATCGGATCCGGGGTTCGAAGATCCACTGATCACTGACACATTACTCTTCCAAGACTTGATCCTCCGTGAATCCGGAACATAAGCGACCTTCGCAAAGTCTACGCTCTTCGCGAAGCTCAGGCCGGAGTGATCCCTAGTCTTGAAACCAGGAATAGAGGCTGGAATCATTCCGGCAGCCATTTCCACCACCAAACTTCTTATTCCTTCCTCAACTCTAGTGCACCAAATAAACAAGCAAGTTCATTAATATACACAAAAACTGAAGTAATTAATTAAAAAAATATTGCAATACAATTCATTACTCCAAAATGGAATGTTTATGAGAATCTTTCTCAGGAAAAAGAAGAACAAATAAAAGTAAATAAAAGTAATTTTTCTTACGTTGGATTCAAGAAAGTTAATGACTTTTTACAATAATTCACCAAAGAGCAAAAGTCAACACACATCAACAAGAAACTTTTTTTCGAAAGTTTATACAGGAAGAAAATAAGAAGGCCCACTTTTTTTTGCATCGAACTGAAAATTTTATGATTTTACAACCATTCCCCCAAAAGAAAATAAAAAGTCAGCACACATCAAAGCACAAAATATATATAAAAAAATTGCAAGAGATTGAAACCGAAAACCCATCAAAAATCGCAACTTTATCGAATTAAAAGCCATTAGAAACGAAACCGCAACATGAGTTCGATAGAGCTCGGAGTGATACCGAGTGGGCACCAAGCAGAATCGAGCAGGAAGAAGAAGAGAAGGAGAATTTCAAGGAAGAAAGGCTCCTTCGTCTCTTCTTGTCGTCAGATCAAGAGTATCAAGTGGAGAGTACCAACAACTATAGGGCTGCCGGCTGGTATTTTTTATTACACCGTTGGTTTCTTGGTTCTTCTCTCTCTTTTACTCCGACCAAAAACAAATAGGTGGGTTCTAGATTTGGAGAAATGGGAAAATGGTGGGAAAAAAATATACAGATAAAATTTGGTGGCTAATTTGCAACTTAATACACTACTCTTTTCTAATTTTATTTTGCATACCGCTAGCATGAGTTAAAAACAAAATCACTCCATTAATTTTGATTATTAGTGGGACAAGTGGTAGCCATCTCCAACCATGTGTTAGTCTGAAAACTTCATTGACTATGTATAAAATAGTTTTATATTTTTTTGGCCGTCTTAGGGCCAGTTTGATTGCAATTATGACTTTATTTGATGTCAAACACATGATACGAACCAAACGATTTTCATTCCCAAATGAAATATTTTTAGAAATATCATTAATTTCATGACTGAAATATTTCTGAAACGTTATCCTCTGCTAATGAATAGATATTTGAATAAATAAGATAAAGGTAACCGTAATTCAAAATAATCTTTAATATCTTTTTTTATCGCTCATTTTCAAACGATTTTAGTAAGAATAAAATTTTGTTTATATCATGTATACTTAACTCTAATTTACATTTGCATAAGATGGTGGACACACGCGCATGCATAGCTGTTGCACGTACCCAAGGACGGAAGTACACTTAGGCCATACCAGGATCTTGGCAGATATGGTCCTAAACAAAACAAAACTAGTTATGTATACACGTGTATTACCCAATACACATCCCTATTAGCACGAAACCAATTAGTATCTTCCCTTCTTATTTATTCTTTAACTGTAAAACACAAACAAAGGCAACAGTTCATCATCACGTCTCTCTTGACGGTGACGGCCGACGGTGATGGTTCCACGGCTGACGGTGACGTCATCTGATAAATTATTTACATCTTTTATTGTCTTATTTTTTTATTGTCCTAATTTTTTTAAAGAAATAAAATATTATTTCTTTAAGGTTATAATGAGAAAAAAAATTGTTGGAAATGGTTGATTGTATGTTAAGAATGGAAATTTAATGTTTAGTTTAAAATTTTATTTGATATTATTTGTTGTTTCGAAAAAAAAGATTATGATAACTATATTTTATATGGATGATGATTAGATTTTTTTTTTATAGTTCTAAAAGTTCGTTTATGCAAATAAGTGTTCGAATGAATATTATAATTTTGTTTGAGTCTTTTGATCCTTAATAATTGATATATTTATTTAAAAAATTTGTAGACCTATGATTTTTAAAGGCCCTTGATAAAGGCACTACAAAAAAGACTCATGATAGCCTAATGTTTTTTTTAGATAATTACAAGTTTACCATTCTTCAAACTTGATCAGGACAGTCCAATTTTTTTTTCGGAACTGTCAAAATTTTGACAGTCCTAACAATAGGAAGGACTCTAAAATTTTTGACAGTCCTACCAATTGAAAGAACTCTCAAAATTTTGACAGTACTAAAGAAAATATGTTGATTCTTTAGGACTGTTAAAATTTTGACAGTCCTTCAAATTGATAGGACTGTCAAAATTTTGACAGTCCGAAGGAAAATGATGTATGCGCAAGACGAGACAAGAGAGGAGGAGGAGGAAGAGGGAGGCGGAGGCGGAGGAGGAGGAGGAGGCAAGAGCAGCAGCGGCGACCGTCTTCCTCCTTCTCCTCCTCCTTGAGCTCCTCCTCGTCGCCAAGAACAACTGCGATGACCGTGCTGTACTCGCGCTTGTCCTGTGGTTGGGACACGGACACGAAGGTCGGAGGGGGAGGGGGTGGAAGAGGTGGACAACCCTAGTAAAATTTGAACTAGTCTAAATAAATAAAAAAATTATAACTGAATTAGTACCAATACTGAATTAGTTCGAATTTTTTTTTTAGTCCATTTTTCAAGTTTCAAGGGCATTTTTAAATAGCTCGGTTGTATGACATAAATTCGACCAATCAATCTTTGTAAATGCTATTGGTGAGCCTGGAACGTTGAACACATGGAAAATAAGAAAAGGTCACATTCTTCAGACGTGATCAACGGAGGCTAACGAAGATGGTTAGCTGCCAGCAATATAAAAGTTCAAGATAAATTGGTAAAAAGAAAATTACAGATATTAAGTAGCAAATTAGCCTATAGTTTATGTATAAGACATTACAAGAAATCATTAATTTTAGTGTTAAATTTTGGACCATCTCTATCATGTATGTACTACATGATGTTGACATGAAGCAAAGAACATAACTACAAAAGAGTATATATGCTCACGTTGGTATAGAATAATCTAATATTTTAATTTATGTTCCAACTTATGGCAAAATTTGATGCTTTCTAGAGTAAGTTTAGCGAAAATTGGATATTGAGGGGGATGGGTTCTACTTTTTTTTCTTATTTTTTTTCTTCAGAGAGAAATTGAATTGTTAGTGTCATACGAGGAAAGTAGACTCGGTAGGTCTACTGTACAGAAAAATTGTGTTAGTTAGGATAAAAACTTAATTCAATTTAATGCTACGTAAAATCTTTCTTTAATATATAGCAATACATTGAAAAGGTTCAATGAATTAATCAAGTTGAATAGGTTAATGAATTACTCAGGTAATTTTTGTTAGCTACGAACGCGGAAAACTATTTTCCAAATCCAAAGAACTTGATAAAAATCAAAGAAAATTGCACAAACCAAGTATGCCAAAATTCATACACAAGAGCACAACACAAATACAACGGATTTTATGTGAATAACACAAACGGAAAAAAAAAACTACGGGACGATCGGAGTTCAACCCGAAAAAACCATGACTAATAAAATAAAGAAAGTTCACTGACTCCTTTACAAACTCCTCCACTAGTCAACACAGATCACCAGAACTCTACAAGTACAACGGAAATAGATCACAAAAAAGAAAGTAAGATTATCGAGAGGACGAGGAAGAACCAATGTAGAACTTTATAAAATGATTTCTTTTCAAATCAATCTCTACAACTTCGAAATTCTCTTCCTCTTGGTTGAAGAATTGCACTATTAAGAAAACTCTCTCCTTGAAATACCTATTAAAAGTACCCAACTTTCGAAAAGATCTGGACTATTGATCAGGATCCAATGGTGTTAATAATATACCCAAATTTTACCTTCAACCACGACACCGGTATACCGACGAAGGTATATCGATGGTATACCGAAAAATGGGCACTTTGTGTCAGAATCTTTCAGGAACAAAATGATGTATCATCAGTATACCGGTGGTACACCGACGACAGTATATCATTGGCACTAATGCAGCTCTGTCCACAATTTTGACATGCGCTCAGATTGAGCCTCCTTTCTCATCTTCGACTCCCCGAGCTTCTCTGATTTACTGATGGCGTTTGTCACACTATGGGATATTCTTCACATAGGTTGGGAACTCCACCCAATACCAACATATCTTCCCCTTCTCAACTAAGTAGATGAGCTCATCATTTCGATGATCCTCCTGTAATACTCAAAAAATTTCTTTGGCAGAACCTTCGTGAGCATATATTCTCCATTGTCCTCTATATGAACATTCTCAAGTACCGCGTCCTTTGCCTCTAGCACATATCGTATTTAGTGATACTGAGTTACAATATGCTTGACCAACTATGAAATATCAGGTTATTCCCAAGGTAAATAGAACTTTGGCTATCACAAAGTAAAATATACTACTCTTGCTTAAGCGCCATTTTCTGCAGAAATATTTTCATCCACAACAACTCCTTGTAAGCCTATTTCGTCGTAATGACCTTTGTCTTCGTCGTAGACAAGGCAACAACTTTTGCAACCGTGATTGCCATGAAACTTTTCCACCAACAAACATCATAATATAATATAAAGTCGATGTCTTAGTATTCATATCCCCAGCCATACTAGCGTCGGTATACCCAACCACCTTTGGCTCGTAACTCCAAAATAAAAAATTCTAATCAGTAGTACCTTAAAGATAACAAAGGATCTATTTGACCGTCCTCTAATATATCCTTTCCGGATTAGAAAAATACCTGCTAACCATGCTACTACATGAACAATATATGGCCTTGTATACATAATAGCATACTTGAGACCCCCCACTACTGAATCATATTGAACTCTCTCTATATCTTTCTTTTCGTCTTCGATTAATGGACAGTGCTCCGTAGTGAGCCTAAAGTGAGCTGCAATGGATGCGTACTTTCTTCGACTAGTCCATCCCAAAATACTGAAGTACTTTGTGAATATACTTTTTTTTTGGGGACAAACAAAACAACTCCCCCCTCTCTCTTTCTCTCTCTCTCTCTCTCGGCTGATCTCCATCCCAAGAATAGTCTTCGTTGTGTCCAATCATTTATAGAGAAGGCCGCACCCACTTGGCACTCCAACTCTGCTATCATGGTGGCATTTTGACTCACTAATAGCATATCATCCGTATACAAATAACAAATCATTCTTGACAAAGTATTTCATGAATACATAGTGATCTAATGGCGTACAAGCATAACCATGATGACTCGAACTTTATGTACCACTGTTGCGGAGCCTACTTTAGATCATACAAACTCTTCTTAATCGGCATACAAATATGACTTGTCCTTCTTACAAAATCCTTCGAGCTGCTCCATGTATAACTCCTCCTCTAAGTCACTGTAGAGGAATGCAACCTTGGCATCCATCTGCTTAATATCCAAATTAAAACAGTCTACTAAGCCCAATACTACCAAAATAGATGACAACTTGATGACCGACGAGAAGATCTCATCAAAATCTATGCCCTTCCACTGATTGTAGCCCTTGACTACCAGCCTCGCCTTGTATAAGAGTAGAATCTTCTGTCTACTTTACTCTGAACACCCATCGATTGTTCAAGGCCTCCTTGCCCTTTGGCAATCTCTCTAGCTCATAAGTGGAGTTGGTATGTAAGAAACTCATCTCCTCCTATATAGCATGCACCCACTCCTGTTTGTGTTCGTCTTCTGTCACTTCTATAAAAGTTTTGGGTTCTCTCCCAACAATCAATAACACGTACTCATCTGATGAGTACCTAGTGGATGGTCGATGCTCTCTCATGCTTCTCCTCAATGGAGCCTATGGTAATAGATGTGCATTGACAACCTTATCCCCTTTAGAAACTACCTCATCATCATGCTCATACTCTTGAGGGTCACACTGATCACCATCAGCAGGCTGATGACTGTCAGGACCCCCACCCGAATATTCGGGCACGGGTACGTGGTTACGCCCAGCCTACGCCGCATAATTGGCAGTAGAACGCTGTTTGGGTCATTTCTAACTATCTAACATCTCAACAATATAATATGGTACATGTCAATCATCTCAACTCCAAACGGAGGAGCAATATGGTATCTCACAATATAACTAAACTCAATCACAAAGCAACTAAGGAAGAATAAGCACGAATGGAAATAGCGAAGGAAAGAGTAAGATATAAACCACAATATGAAATAATATACATGCCAATGAATCTCAATAATATAATCTAATAGAAGTCCAACACAAATAAACTAGACCTCTTCGGCTCTGCAACTAAGTCCTCCTGGTCTACCAAAGGATCCTCTAAAGATACACCGTTCCGTGGTGTAGAATGTGGGACACTGCTCTATAGGCTAATCATCTGGAAAAATATATCCAGTCAGGAGCGAAGTACATACCTCTGAAAAAAATTTTAATAACATAATCGAGCATATAAACAGATAAAGAAATGAAATACAAGATCACTAAACATATGAATGAATGAACAAGATATACAGATAATGTACGAGAATATAGATCAACAATATGAATATCTGCAATATGATGAAGTAACTGCAATCTAAACTAATGTGCCTCAGAATACAAGTTCATTATGTGATCGGGTTGGTGAACATGATCAGGTAAGACGATTACAAGTGAGGTATGTAACCAGAATATACATGATATAACAATGGGGCTTTGATCACATAATCAACTTCTACTCTCCCACCCCCAACTAATACCGATGGATCCAATCACGACACGCTACGAACACGAAATATAAGCACTGAACATGAGTAGTGGGTGTACACAAATATCATAACCACCGAACATGAGCGGTGGGTGTACACGAATATGTACACTGAACACAAGTAGTGTGTGAACACGAAATATAATCAATACCCAATATACACGATGAGATACATGTACACGAGTACCCGCTGAACACGGTAGGGGATAACATCTCCTGATGGGATCCATATAGTACCAGTTCGTGAAATTACTGTGTCGGGATCAAGTATACAATTCTAGAATATGCATATATACAATATTATGAATTAAAAACTATCAGAGAAATGTACTCGCCTGAAGTCCTGAGCAAGGTCTCTCTCTCGATGCCCAAGCTGGTGTCACACAGACCTATATATGGTATGTTGCATCAATACATGGTTCAAGAATAAAATTAATTAATTTGATACAATTCTAGGTCAATAAGCCATTTCTAGGTCAAACCGATAAAATCTAGGTTGCAAGAGTCTAATACTAGGTCACTAAGTCGATACACTATGAAACTAAACTATACAAACTAATCTAAGATACAAAAAGGCACTCAAAAGCTGTATCCTTAGATACACGAGTTTAATTATATAAAAATAGTATTTTAGATATATATATATATAAGTCAAATATTATAATACTATAATAATACAAATGAAATAGGATACCTTGGCCTTGCACCAATGCGTATCACACCTATCTCGATACCCAAACTCAATACCTTAGGTATCGACCCACAACATTGGTATTACCTTGGTATCCCGAGGTAACCCAAAAGACTATGAGTATGGCTAAATAATACCCAAAATACTATGCTAACACAAATAACTAACTACTATAATGTATCTAACTACTAACAATATACACTACCTATTAATATATGTATACTAGACTAACTATACTAATATATCTAGTACTACCAACAACCCATAACTACATATATACATACATACTCACATAGCTAACTATATATATCAAGTATCCCAATAACTATCTATTGTATAACAAATATATATATAACTCACTAACTATATACCCACACCTTAATATTAAACTAACTAACACTAATATACCTATCTCACTAACAATACCAAGCTAACCAAGACCTCAACTACTAATTGCTAACTGTTACTCACTCACTGAAACTAACTGAAACTGAAACCTTGATAACCCAAACCCAAGTAAACAACTGAACTAACTGGACACCCACACAGAACTGTGCATAGAAACCTACACAGTAGACTGAATGCTGTGAATACACTGATACTTGGTGTTGCTGTGCATACCCTGCACTGTGTTGGTGCCCTCGAGTAGTTGCCACACTACTGAACAGTAAACTGCATCCCTTATTTGCTGATGATGTGCAGTAGGAAATCTGCATAGTTGTATCTGAAAACTGATACTGAAGATTACCCAGGGACTGCACAGTGGCTCGACTGCAATGGTCTGCTGGTGCTCGACTCCCCGCTGTAGCTGTGCTGTAGCTGATACACATGACTGATACCTTAACTGCTACTGAAAATAGATACTGCTCGGGCTCTTCTCTTCCACTGTTCCACATCTCTTCATTGTTGTTGCCACTGAAAACAGATACTGCTCGGGCTCTTCTCTTCCGCTGCTGCACATCTCTTCATTGTTGCTGCTACTGAATACAGATACTGCTCGGGCTCTTCTCTTCCACTGTTGCACATCTCTTCATTGTTGTTGTCACTGAGTGCACATCAGTCCTCCTCTTCCACGAGTTATTGTGCTGCACAGTTGGTCCAATCCATGTGTAGTTGCACAGTTGTCTATTGTACGATGCCACCCCTCTTAGTTGCCACTGAAAACTGAGTCTCCCCTCACCTGCTGAACTGCCCCCTCTCACACACCAACACATAAACATAAAACCACTACACTCAACCACTATGTTAATATATAATAGCTCTCTCTCTCTCTCTCTCTCTCTCTCTCTCTCTCTCTCTCTCTATATATATATATATATATATATATATATATATATATATATATATATATATATATATATATATATATATATATATATTCTCTATATCAATCTCTATATATGTATATACAACACAAATACCTCTAGCTAGATATATATATACCTACACTCTCATACACATAAACACAAACACATATATACATATATATAAGTAAACACTAATATACACACACACACACATATATATATACACAACTCTATAGACTAATCATATACACCACTATCATATACAATATTGTATCACATAAATATCATATATATATATATATATATATATATATATATAAATACACATGTACGTATAGCAAAGAGGACAATAAACCAAATACGTGGAGTGCACCACACCCGTATCACACTAACTCTATGATACGCTTGCGATACGGCTCCACCACACAACCAAACGCATCCCGAAGGACACGAGCAAGTCTAATACACTAATTATGAGCAATATGTATAGTAATTAGATTAACTATGTGTCCCTGTCATAATATGATATGTACAAGGTCCCGTGTCGGAGGAAAACCCCCAAATCAACCCGTTTCGTCAAATTGACGAGATACGGCCTACACGTATCCAATTGTGGACACGACACTAGTCACAAATAAGCAATCATATGTCATATAGATCTATTAGACCAAATGACAAATACTACATGTGCCAGTCTTGGAATTCCCCAAAATTGGCACCAAAATGCACATAACTTCTACCGTAGTTCTTCGATGAACCTAAAACTAATTTCTTTGGGTAGCCTATATATGTGGGTTGGTTTCTCATGGTTAAATATCAGATCTAGAGTCTATTAGAAGGGATAAAACTGAAATATACCTATTGAGAGATGGATTTCTAATAAAAAATCTCTAAAATTGGAAAGTAGCTCCTCCTTGTAGATCTTGGCCTCCTCCTCCTAGATCCTTGCTTCCTTCTTGTAAATCCTTATTGTAGTAGCCTCAAATAAGGATTAGGGAAGGAATTTGAGTAGAAATTTGGTGAGGAATTGTGAGAGAATGAAGGAATTGGAAAAGGAAAAAATATAGATATAATTGGAATGAAAAAATGAAATGAGAGACACACTCTCTTTCCTCCTCTAATGGCTGGTCATAACCCATCTCCCAAGCAATATGAAATATCCAAAATATCCCTTGGGGCCTCTCATGAAAAAATTAATTACAGGAGAAGGTTATAGTCTAATTGTTTCATTAATTAATCCATCCTCCTAACCCATGGACCTAATTTAATGGGCTCAATCTAAACTAATCTTGTCATGCCCCAGTCCCAAAATACGCAGGACTAGGACACGTAAGCATGCCAGCCGCCTGTATATATGACAACTCCAATATATGGAAACCATATATACGAGCGTACGCTGTATAATAAACAATAATTCATAAGTGGTAAAACTGATTACAAGTCACAGGGTAATATCTAAATCTCATCCACAGAAATCAAATATGAATAACCAATAACCATGTAACTAGATCTCAATAATAAGTATCTAAAGAATGACAGTCGGATGGAAACAAATCCACTGCCGAAATAGAATATAAAATGAACCAGATACATACCATATAAGAACAGCATCTGACAGTCACGAGGCTCGAAGAGAAGACCTCCTCAGAATATACGTAACATGCCCGGATCTGCGCTCCTGCGAATACTCATGAACATCTACGCCTGGAAAGGGACCAGGTCCTCAGAGGGACATAACAAGATACAGAAAAATAACATGATATGTATGTAAATACTGAATAAATAAATGGGGTGTGCTAACCATCTAAGTGAATGCAATTTAAAGACCTGGTAGTACGCATGGAAATGTGTAAGCTTGACATATGCTGACGTAATTCACCAATCGTCATGACCGGCTAGTATATGTGTCATATGCCCCCGGACACACGGTTAGCTCTGCAATCGACCATCTCCGAGGAGCATGGTACGAAGGATAAAAGACTCAAGGAGGGAGTGTCCTATACATCTACTAGTATCTTCCCCGCCCAAATATAGATGTACAAGTCGTGAAAATGACGTGGACACCTCCTACTATGATTTAAGTCTCTACAGAAATAAACAACTAACTAAATACCGTTACACGTTTTGCTCACACCGATGGCCAGTCGAATATGGGGCATGCATCCCTACATGAACTCACTCTGTGACGTGTAATGATACGTGTCAAGGCCTGGAAAGTCATACCAATAACTCCACAACTTTAGGTGGGTCTACTAGACACTAGGTCAGATACAAATCCTAACGTCAACGCTTTCGTTGACTACACCCGACTTTTCTCGGACGTGCACATTTATATAATATTAAAATAGATAAACATGTAACTAACAATAACTGAATTTAAATAGTACAACAAGGCAAGGTATACTTGCCTGGCAAGAGAGCTGCAAATATAACGTCCATATGTCAAATGCCAAAAGTCAGAAACTATGGCCTCAGAATAAATGTCTCCGGATGCTGAAATAAAAATCACCAACAGTCTCAGAAAATATCAAATAGCTAGAAATGCCTGTCTTTAAGTCCAATTTGGACACAGGGGCAAAAATGACAATTTTCGGTCAAAGCGGGGTCCACATGTAGGCCGCTTTGCACCGAAAAACGTGTCAGGGTCAAAGGTCTCCAAATTCGCCAAACTTAGTGTCAATAAGTCCAGAACATCGATACGAACCCAACAGAATATCCAGAACTGGATTTCGATGAGCCAGTCACAAAATCGCCCGTCAAGTAGAGCCGGTGGGGCCCACGATACGGGATTTTGTCAACGTTCTCAGAATCGAACCAAACTTGGATCACAGGACCAACGTATTGCTACGAGTCCGATGGCGCAAGTTTCGTTTCGATCCAACGTGTGTACAAAAAGTTACAGCGTGTTCCAGAACATGCGGATATGGGACGTTGTCGGCGGATACGCGTTGATTCCGGTGTGCACGCACATCCAAACCAACTTCTGCAAAATCCCGCACATCCGTATCAACGGCGCACACGTTTCGGTAAAGATCGCGTGTGACCAAGTCGTTCCGTTTGGCGGAGCGTACTCAGTTCCAGGGTGAAATGGGACGTTTTTCCTGTTTTTGGATCGCGGTTTACGATCGCCACAGGACGCGATGCACCGAGCGGGTTGCACGGGCACCGAGAGGGTTACATAGCCTACGTGTCACAACTGACAGAATGAAAAACAAAACTATGAGGAGAAAGAACGGGTTACCTGAACAGGGATCCGTGGAAACTGAATTATGCGTGTCCGTGTGTCAATTCGACACAGGATTTGTGTCCTGGACGTGTCCGGGCTGTGTCCGGCTGCTGTGTCCGGTACCGCTCGAGTCGGGGTCGCTGCAGGGTGGTCTGGAACCTTCAGTCGGTCGGACGAGGCTGCACGGCCGGGCCGGAGTCGACTGTCGTGTTGGCAGCAGGCGGGGTCGGGGTCACGGGGTGCTGGCCGGTGGAGGGTGGCCGAGTCGTGGCCGCTGCGTTGCTCCGGTCGCTTGGGGAAGCTCGAGCGGGGGAGGGAAAAGGCTGAGCTGCTCCGGCAGGGGGGAATCGGCTCGCCGCGGGGGGGGGGGGGAATCAACTGCTGGCTCGGCGGAGGAGCTCTGGCGGGGGTCGGCTTGAAGCTGGAGTCGAGGAGGCGGCGAGGTCGAGTTCATGGAGGAAGTCGGGGAGTTAGCCGCTGTGGGGGGGGGGGGGGGGGGCGGAGGTCAGGTGAGGAGGAGCTCGAGGGTGGCGGCGGAGACGTGAGGGGGTCGGCTCGCCGGCGAGGTCGGGGAAGGGGGAAAGTGGAGGAGGGAGATAGAGGAGGCTGCTGACTCCGGTGGCGCGAGTCGAGCAGGGAGGAGGGGTGATTGTAGCGGAGGAGAAAAGGGGCTCGGGGGAGCTGCTGTCGAGGCCGGCGGGGGCCGACGCTGGCAGAGGGGGGTGGCGACGATGATGATGGTGGTGGAGGGGCTGTGATGGGGGTGGCGGTGGAGATGGGGGCCGGAGGAGAAGGGGGCTCGGGGAGAAGGAGGCTGAGGAAGGGCGGAGGAGGTAGAGGTCGAGGCCGGTGGGGGGGGGGACAGAGCTGCTCCGGCGGGGGGGGGGGGGGGGGTCGGTTGCGGCTGGGTGAGGGTTAGGGGTTTTTGTTTTTATTTTTGTTTTATTTCTTTTATAGAAATTTAAATAGATATTTTAAGTAAAATATCTAAAGATATTTTACAGGATATTTACAGGATATTTTCGGGTGGGTCCCGCTTCCAAATGGACGATGCAGGTTCACCGGCCAATAGGAGGCTGACACCTCACAGGAAAATTTATAGAAAAGTCCCTGTAATTTCATAAATTGCTTAATGGTCCTATTTTAGGAAATTGCGCAATTTACGAAATTGTCTGAGAAAAACATCCGATTCCTGAAAATTCTAAAATGCATAGAACTTAGGGAAATTGCTATATGAGGGCCCTGGGGGGATGGGGTTATGTCTGGGCAGGGACTGGGCCTGGTTTTCTTGGGTGATACGGGCCACCGTATTAATTAATAAATAAATACTGCGCACGGTGTTCTCTAATTATTTAGAGGCAGGTAGGGCCATAATTTCAGTACGGTGTCAATATACTAAATGTAGTATACTCAGAGTAGGGTAATAATGTATTTTTGTTTGGGCAAAACAGGTGCACGTTGGGCCTCAAATCCCTATTGGTACAGAGGTGGGTACAGGTCTTGGAATTTAAATACGTACGTTTGTAACGATATTTGTGCGTCTAAAACGAGGCACAAAACAGAGTATCTGGGAGTTGCACAAAGTGTATGATAGTAGACTGGCATGTCTAGGAGAGGTATGTGAACTTCGTTCGGGGATAATAGTCAAGGTAAAGCTCCAAATAATTCGGTGATGGACAGGTGCACAAGTTAATAGGATATGTAAGCAAAATAAATTAAAATATTGCCATAAATCCTAAATTACTAAAAATAATCCTAAAATACTGGAATCTGGTCGAGGGGGTTTACAAATCTAAATGTTGGGTTCATGCAACTAATAAATTGTTTAGGTCTACTACACTAGTCCAATAATAAATACTACAACTAACAATCAATAAATAATAAATTAATTAATTTATACACATGCACAATAATTAATATAATAAATCTTAAAAATAAAATACCCATATCTAATTACCAAACTACCCTTAATTGAAAATGTGAGGGTGACAATCCTACCCACCTTAGAAGAATTTTGTCCTCGAAATTAAAACTCTCACCCCTCTCTCTTGGGCCATTCATATAAAATTTACTAGTGTCAAACCCCCATCAATCACAGTCTATAATAGTCCTATTATATAACATACAATCCTACCATTCTACTGAAAGAGAAAATCGTACTCTAACTATAATGAATTTTAGTCACTGTCCTGCTAGGGTATCTTCCTCTACTGGTGCGGGATAACCTGCTATGCCACCTGTGGTCTATTCTATCACACACTAAGCATTCACTAATCATCAACCTTGTCAAAATATTTTTAATACTACGGGTTATCAAATACTAGTAATATAATATAGTTCTAGTTCATGGATATGCTTAACTCACTGGCACTTGCTACCTAGGATACTATATAAAATACTGCTAAGATACTGCCTCCTTTATCTGTTTCAATTCTAGTAATCACCAAAATTTCTCAACCATTATCTTGAAAGGAATACTTGTATACGTTTTCAATCATGTGTTTTAGTAGCATACCCTTGTCCAACTTAAATACTCTCAATATGATGCCTTACTCAAATCTTGTTACTGTTTACACAAAGCACCAGCTCTTATATACTTTTTAGATGACATCCTCATACCAAGTTTACTCATATCTCTCCTCTATATTATTATACTAAAATGCTTGTGCATAAACTTCCTTAATACTTGAGATACCCCGGCTCTTGTTACTAGGGTATCTCTTTCTATCTGATACTTGATGCAACTCATCCTCTAACATTTGTTAATCATCCTAGGGTTCTCATCTATACATTAGTATCACAATAAATGCATAATTACCTTCTAGCCATTATAACACCGTGACATCTCACTGGTGTACTTATACCCCTCGTACTATTCTCTGATACACATGACCTCTATACTCAGAATTAGTAAGGTGCTATACCTACAAAATATATTGTCTCTTTCCTCTATTGCTTGGATTACTTGCACTATTACTTCCAATTGCTTTTCTATCCAAATAACTGATACACCAATTTATCACACAAGGTACTTACTGTTACTAGCACATTACTCAACTAATCCCTGACATAGAAATACTAGTACCCTTGATATAGTAATACTAGCTTACTAACTACACAACATACGCCTTTAATGTTCTAGGACACTAGCCTCTTAATGCTTACAATATTTTACTACCACACTACTACTATTCTGGATACTAGCTTCATCATTAGATCACCTCATCACACTCACTAGAACTCTTGGTCACTTGCGTACAATGCTCTAGTCATTAACTTCTATAATACACATGTTTTACTTCACTCTCAAAGGCAGGCACATGGTTCCATATCTCTATTGAGGTATACGTATCTCTTCTCAACCTTTTACAGACGGATACACTAATCAGTGATACACTATATATCTTTTATGACCAATCTTGATATTTTTCAACCCATGACATACTAAAATTTTAATACTCAAGCTTCCACTTTCTGATACTCATGAACTTCCACACTGACACTCATCATCCACTGTGCCTTCTGCATACAATTCCTAGATATTCTTCCACCTATTGCTTCCAACATATCACTAACCTTAATATCAGGTGATATACCCATCACTAGTCATCTACTAGTACACTCTTATCTACTCATATCAATGCTCTACTTTTACCTGTAACACAAGTCCTACTACCTTAGCACAATGTATTCTTATTTTCTCGCACTCTCCTATACACTTATGGGTACCCTTCTACTATGGCACACTCACTAATACCCTTTATGCATATACATTTCTTTACTCTTGACACACTCAAGTATCAACCACCAATTTGAATATTATGCTCCATTAATTTTCAACACAATTTCCTTGATACTTAATTTTTATATGGATCACTCAACTACATGAATTTATGACTATTCAGAACTGGCATGCTGACTCTGGTACTAACTCATGGAACCACCACTGATACTCCCTACTCCCCCTTCTACCTATAGTACCAATACTAACTATAATGACACCTATCATGGAACTATTGCTACAAGGTACTACGCTATAAGTTATCTCTAGACTGATGCCTATTTCTTACATGCCCAACCAAGAACCACTTACAAACTCATAATCCACACTCCCAACAGTCAATACTGATACTCAAGATACAAACCTAATTGCAAGTCACCAATTATCACACTAACAAGGAACCCTAATGAAATAAAGCTCTATAAGGAACTGGACTAAAGAGTTGAAAGTATCTCTACTGCTAAGCTAAAGAATGATGGAACAAGATCCTATAATAACAGAAGTGGATAAGTATTGAGATGATACTTTAAGAACCAATTTAAGATACAATCTGATAATCATACACGTCTATCCGAAATTATGACACTCAGAATCCTCGCCACGCCAGTAAGCATAGCTACAATAAACGATAGATTCCATAACTTAGGTATACACCTCTATAATCATGTCGTCAAGAATGCTCACTGTGCTGACTAGTATAGCTACGAGAAATTCTAAATTTCATAACTAAGATATGTACATCCGAAGTCTGGTTCCTACGTTTCTGCTACGCCAGCTAATATGACTACGATAATCTCTAGGCTCCATAACCAAAGCAGACGTTTCATCTTTTTTACTGTCCTCATCAACATATGTCATCAGATGATACTGTAATTTAGTCCATAAAATTCATCTTGATATGAAATTAAACTCAACAACGACACTAAAAATTAAATTCAACAACCGATCACCAAGAATCAAATTCAATAACAACAAGTGAGAACGGACGAAAACAAGGAAAAAGATTTGAATTGGAAATTATAATAAGATTCTCAAGGGTCCTCCCAGGAATCTCTCAAGAAATTTGTGATTGAGTATCCTCTCTCATCTTAGTATCCTATGTCCTATATTCTATCGCAGGTACACAGTAGTACAACTAAGCCATTATACTACCACGATATCGCACAACTTGCGAAGCCTGACCTGCATGGGCCACCACTAAAAATGTGTCACGACCCGCACCCGAATATTCGGACATGAGTACGTGGTTACGCCCAGCCTACGCCATAGAATCGACGGTAGAACGATGTCTGGGTCATTTCTAACTATCTAACATCTCAATAATATAATATGGTACCTGTCAATCATCTCAACTCCAAACGGAGGAGCAATATGGTATCTCACAATATAACTAAACTCAATCACAAAGAAACTAAGAAAGAATAAGCACGAATGGAAATAGTGAAGGAAAGAGTAAGATATAAACCATAATCTTAAATAATATACATGCCAATGAATCTCAATAATAGAATCTAATACAAATCCAACACAAATAAACTAGACCTCTTCGGCTCTGCAACTAAGTCCTCCTGGTCTACCAAAGGATCCTCTAAAGATACACTGTCCTGTGGTCCATAGAATGTGGGACACTGCTCTATAGGCCAATCATCTGGAAAAATATATTCAGTCATGATTGGAGCGAAGTACATACATTTGAAAGCAGTTTCAATAACATAATCGAGCAAATAATTAGATATAGAAATGAAATATAAGATCACTAAATATATAAATGAATGAACAAGATATACATGTAATGTACGAGAATATAGATCAACAATATGAATATCTGCAATATGATGAAGTAACTGCAATCTAAATAATGTGCCTCAGAATTCAAGTTCATTATGTGATCGGGTTGGATGAACATGACTAGGTAAGACGATTACAAGTGAGGTATATAACCATAATGTATATGATGTAACAATGGGGCTTTGATCACATAATCAATTTCTACTCTCCCACCCCCAACTAATACCGATGGATCCAATCACGACACGCTACGAACATGAAATATAACCACTAAACACGAGCAGTGGATGTACACCAATATCATAACCACCGAACACGAGTGGTGGGTATACACGAATAAGCACACTGAACACGAGCAGTGTGTGAACACAAAATATAATAAATACCCAATATACACGATGAGATACATGTATACGAGTACCCTCTGAACACGGTAGGGGATAACAACTCCTTACGGGATCCATATAGTACCAGTCCATGAAATCACTGTGTCGGGATCAAATATACAATTCTAGAATATGCATATATACAATATTATGAATTAAAAACTATCAGAGAAATATACTCGCTTGAAGTCCTGAGCAAGGTATCTCTCTCGATGCCCAAGCTGGTGTCACACAGACCTATATGTGGTATGTTGCATCAATACAAGGTTCAAGAATACAAATCAATTAAGTTGATGCAATTCTAGGTCAATAAGCCATTTCTAGGTCAAACCGATAAAATCTAGGTTGCAAGAGTCTAATACTAGGTCACTAAGTTGATACACTATGAAACTAAACTATACAAACTAATCTAAGATACAAAAAGGCACTCAAAAGCCGTATCCTAAGATATGCAAGTTTAATTATATGAAAATAGTATTTTAGATATATATATATAAGTTAAATATTATAATACTATAATAATGCAAATAAAATAGGATACATTGGCCTTGCACCAATGCGTATCACACCTATCTCGATACCCAAACTCAATACCTTGGGTATCGACCCACAACCTTGGTATTACCTTCGTATCCCGAGGTAACCCAAAACACTATGAATATGGCTAAATAATACCCAAAATACTATTCTAACACAAATAACTAACTACTATAATATATCTAACTACTAACAATATACACTACCTATTAGTATATGTATACTAGACTAACTATACTAATATATCTACTACTGCTACCAACAACCCATAACTACATGTATACATACATACTCATAGAGCAAACTATATATATATCAAGTACAATAACTATCTATTGTATAACAAGTATATATATAACTCACTAACTATATACCCACACCTTAATATTAAACTAACTAACACTAATATACCTATCTCACTAACAATACCAAGCTAACCAAGACCTCAACTACTAATTGCTAACTGTTACTAACTCACTGAAACTAACTGAAACTGAAACCTTGATAACCCAAACCCAAGTAAACAATTGAACTGACTAGACACCCACACAGAACTGTGCATAGAAACCTGCACAGTGGACTGAATGCTGTGAAGACACTGATACTTGGTGTTGTTGTGCATACCCTGCACTGTGCAGATACTGCACAGTGCACTGACTGTTGGTGCCCTCGAGCAGTTGCCATACTGCTGAACAATGAACTGCATCCCTTATTTGTTGATGTTGTTTAGTAGGAAATCTGCATAGTTGTATCTGAAAACTGATACTGAAGATTTCCCAGGGACTACACAGTGGCTCGACTGCAATGGTCTGCTGGTGCTCGACTCCCCACTGTAGCTGTGCTGTAACTGATACACATGACTGATACCTTAACTGCTACTGAAAATAGATACTACTCGGGCTCTTCTCTTCCACTGTTGCACATCTCTTCATTGTTGCTGCCAATGAAAACAGATACTGCTCGGGCTCTTTTCTCTCGCTGCTGCATATCTCTTCATTGTTGCTGCTACTAAAAATAGATACTGCTCGGGCTCTTCTCTTCCACTGCTGCACATATCTTCATTGTTGTTGTCACTGAGTGCACATCAGTCCTCCTCTTCCACGAGCTGCTGTGCTGCACAGTTGGTCCAATCCATGTGCAGCGGCACAGTTGTCTACTACACGATGCCACCCCTCTTAGTTGCCACTGAAAACTGAGTCTCCCCTCACCTGCTGAACTTCCCCCTCTCACACAACAACACATAAACACAAATATACTACACTTAACCTCTCTCTCTCTCTCTCTCTCTCTCTCTCTCTCTATATATATATATATATATATATATATATATATATATATATATATATATATATATATATATATATATATACAAGACAACTACCTCTAGCTAGATATATATATACCTACACTCTCACACACATAAACACAAACAAATATATACATATATATAAGTAAACACTAATATAGACACACACACACATATATATATACAAACATACACACACACACACACACACACACACACATACACACACACACACACACACACACACACATATATATATATACACACAAATGTATGTATAGCAAAGAGGACAATAAACCAAACACACGTGGAGTGCACCGCACCCGTATCACACTAGCTCTATGATACGCTTGTGATACGGCTCCACCACACAACCAAACGCATCCCGGAGGACACGAGCAAGTCTAATACACTAACTATGAGCAATACATATAGTAATTAGATTAACTATGTGTCTGTGTCATAATATGATATGCACAAGGCCCCGTGTCGGAGAAAAACTCTCAAATCAACCCGTTTCGTCAAATTGATGAGATATGACCTATACGTATCTAATTGTGGATACGACACTAGTCACAAAAAAGCAATCATATGCCATATAGATCTATTAGACCAAATTACAAATACTACATGTGCCAATCTCGGAATTCCCCCAAAATTGGCACCAAAATACACATAACTTCTACCGTAGGTCTCCGAAGAACCTAAAACTAATTTCTATGGATAGCCTATACATGTGGATTGGTTTCTCATGGTTAAATCTCATATCTAGAGTCTATTAGAAGAGAAAAAAACTAAAATGTACCTATTTAGAGATGGATTCCTAATAAAAAATCTCCAAAATTGGAAAGTAGCTCCTCCTTGTAGATCTTGGCCTCCTCCTAGATCCTTGCTTCCTTCTTGTAAATCCTTATTATAGTAGCCTTAAATGAGAAATATGGAAGGAATATAGGTGGAAATTTGGTGAAGAATGGTGAGGGAATGAAGGAACTGGAAAGGAAAAAAATATAGATCTAATTGGAATAAAAAAATAAAATAAGAGACACTCTCTCTCCTCCTCTAATGGTTGCTCATAACTCCTCTCCCAAGCAATATGAAATATCCAAAATACCCTTGGGGCCTCTCTTGAAGAAATTAATTAAGGGAGAAGGTTCTAGTCTAATGGTTTCATTAATTAATCCATCCTCCTAACCCATGGACCTAATTTAATGGACTCAATCTAAACTAATATAAATGTTGGGTTCATGCAACTAATAAATTGGTTAGGTCCACTACACAAGTCCAATAATAAATACTACAACTAATAATCAATAAATAATACATCAATTAATTTATACACATGCACAATATTTAATATAATAAATCCTAAAAATAAAATATTCATGTATAATTATCAAACTACCCTTAATTGAAAATATGAGGGTGACAATGACCAAGATTTGGAGAAAATCCCCCATAACTAGAATCTCTATAGTGTCCTTTGAAACTGGCTCGAAGCAAAATGACTCTGACTCAAGCAAATCCTCAGCCTCAGAAGATATCTTGGAATCATGAGTGTTGCCCATGGTCCGATCCTTGATGGATACCATGCCGTTACTTCGATAGAGATTCTTTTGGGATCGTAGAGTTTATACCTGAACTCATCCCGACCATAGTCGTACCTCCTCATCTTCAATTCAAGTTTGAACCTCTCGTCCTTCAGTATATGCACGAAGGCCTTACACCCAAATACTAGAAGGTGATTATATGACGGCTCCCTGTTGTACCATACTTTGTCAGGCATATTAACTTGCAAAGGAGTACTAGGAGACAAATTAATAACATAAGTAGTAGTGTTTAGAGACTCACCCTAATAATTTTTTGATAAGTTTGCCTTTAAGAGTAAACATTGCACCCTCTCCATTAGTATAATATTTATGTGCTTTACTACATCATTAAGATAAGGAGTCTTTGGAAAAAACTTCTGGTGTCATATTCCTTGTTCTTTGCAATATGTATCAAAAGGATTAATGTATTCTTCATTATTGTCAAACTGAGCATACTTTAACTTTTTGTCTATCTCCCTTTCAATGGGGGCCTAAAACTTATTAAAAGGGCCTAAAACTTATTAAAAGTAGGCAACACATGATCCTTGGTCTTCATAGCATAGGCCCAAATTTTTTTGGAATAATCATCGATAAAGTTATAAAATATGAAGCACCGCCAATAGATTTTATCTTTAAAGGACCACATACGTCCGATTGAATCATCTTGAGCAACGCCAATTTCCTTGAAGATAGGTGGCTTAGGAAAGATACTATATGCTTCTACCTAGCCACACAATACGTTCACTTCTTCAATTTTATAGACTTCATCCCTGAAATCACCTTTATGTTCAATAAGTATCTCATTCCTTTCTCGTTGATATGACTAAGCCGTCTGTGCCCCAGCTCGATAGATGTATCACTGGCTGCATTTACCTCATGTGCCCTATATGCGCTTCCTTCCATATAGTAGAGGCTGGAATTCTTTCTTTCTATGGTAACCACTATCGAACATTTGAAAAGCTTTCACTGATCGTTCCCAAAGAGATTAAAGAATCCCTTATTATCTAATCTTTCAACCGACACCAGGTTAAGAAAGATATTGGGAACATGGCAAATATCTCTGATCACTAGAATTGTTCCTATATTTTTTTCAAATGCACATTGCCTATATCAATCACTTTTGACATATTTCCATTTTCATCTTTAATACTCAATATTCTCATGTTGTGAATATGGCCAACAGTACCCTGTTGTGAGATACATGCGTCGAATCCTGAGTCTACTATAAAAGAATTATTATCATAGATGAGGTTCCTGATAACCTCATCACCCACAATAATGATATTGCCTCAATATATTGAGACGACTATTGTAGTGTACTTTGCTTTGTCACCCTTCTTTTCTCTCTTTAAAGTAAATAGTTTTGCTTGATATGGCCCTTCTTGCCATAATAGTAATATTTGGAGTCCTCGAACTAACTCTTGGACTTTTCTCTGCTCTTGTCCCTGCCTTCGCCCAGACCCTTATTTTTACTCCTGTATCGGTTCTCTAAAATAAGCGCCCCTGAATAGAATATGGATGAAGTGCCTTTATTTTTTGCATCTCTTCATTCAATACACCACTTTTGGTGAACTCCATACTGACCATGCCTTCTAGAGAAAAAGCAATCATAGGCACTCATATAGTCTCCTATGAGTCTGGCAAAGTACACAACAACCAAAGTTCATGTACCTAGTCGTCAAATTTTACTTTTATAAAGGATAATTGGTCATGCACATCATGAAATTCAAGCAAGTGATTTTTAATGGATGAACCCTCCTTGTACCTAAGATCCATCATCAATCGGATCAGGAATAATTTATTTACCTTGGTCTTCTTTCTATACAAGGATTCTATCTTCTTCCACAAAGTCCTTGCATGCTCAATATTGGTAACGTGATTATACACGTTCTCATCTATAAACTGCCTGATATACCCACATACTTGTATTTTCTTGAAAATTCAGTCCTCTTCAAATTTATCAACTGACTTCTCAGAAGCAAACACCGCCAAATGCAATTTCTTAACGAATAATAAATCCTTTATATTGCTCTGCCACTAGTGATAGTTAGAACTATTTGTTAGGGTTATATACTAAAACTATCACTTTGTATTAACTACATTACCTTATTTTTGAATGAGAATCATATGGGCAAATATTTGTAAATTGTAATTGTTATAATATTAATGCAAGTGTCTGATATTCTATATTGTAGATAATATGGTGTGTGGTGTCACACAGAAGATCATATTCTCAGTTCCCTATGTAATATATAAATAGTTCACAACCTAGATATATTTGGATAAACCATTGGTAAGATTGTAGTGTAATATGATATTAGTCTAATTTGACTATATGTTTACACTAGTATACTTTGTGTGTTTTGAACATGACCACTTGAGGTTATTCTTTTTGTACTGACTACATACGAGAACAAACACCTCAGTTATTATGGATGCGTATGCTCTTAATCTGGATATAATAACCAACATGTATATGAAGTGTGCATTACTTTGACTCATAAAAGAGTAAGATTCATTATGGGTCAATAACCTCTATGAATTAGGTAATGGTATTGTGTGTATGATGGGCTGTTGATTATAAAAGGAATACATATTTTGATATATTGGGTTGATGATGTCCCCTCAAGGAGCTCATAAGGATTGCCATATAAATCCTGCAGGTGGATTATATCTGACATGACAAATTAAGTTGACTGTTACTATTTAAGGATAAAAGATGTCGATCAATATAGTTGTCATTAACTTAGTTTGATCGACAGATATTCGATATCTTAACATGAGGATACGAGCAAGCATATAATAAGGAGCCCATAAACATAATTTGGGATTATGTAGGTAGTACAACAATAGCTCTTTAGTGGAATGAGGTATTGTTAACGGGCATGGATTGTCTGTTCGGGCTGAACATGGGATACCCAGGTCCGTTAGGAGACCTAACCATAATTTTTTCTCATGGTCCCTTTCATAGCTCATACATATCCTCTATTCTTTGGCCGTCTTATGCATCCAAGTGAGCAAATTTCTTAAAATTTATTTTTCATATAAGGAGAGAAAGAGGGTTAGGCAAGGAGAAAAAAGAGAAAGATCGTCGCCTATACAACGTCCAATCCGAGGAAGGAATCAATATAAGATCATGAGGTCGTTGACTGATCGAGATTTCTAGAAATTATCATCTACTTCTCATCACTTCAAGTATAATTCGTGAATCCTAGTTTCCGTCATTAAAGTATTAGATCACGTCTTAAACCTGTTAATATTTTATCGATCGATATGCATACCAATCTGCTGTCCTAGGGATCCCTAGTTCCATATATTAGTATCAGTGCATGTATTGGATCTGCGTATCGATTGTTAAATCCATATTGTTCAATAAAACTTGCATCAAAAAATAGTCGATAGATGTAGATCTGTTCTAACTCGATTTTGCAGGCATCTTAGATCCAACTATTATGGTTTGAGTGCATTTCTGTGATTTAAACCCACGACATATTGTGGCCGTTGTTGTTCATGGATGTAATTAAAATTACGAGGGTTGATCGGGCTTATTTATTTAATTTTCTTCAATCTAGATTATGTGTAAACTCCTTCGGGAGTCAAAGGAATGATATAATTAAAAAAATTGATTTATCGTGATGGCGGTGGTGTTTGTTTCTGATGCGGGTCGAGATACTGTTTTAAGCAGTTCAGAGGCAGACAGATGATTTTTGATGAAAGAAAAGGAGGCCAAACCTAAAAAAAATTGAGGCACCATAATAATTGGCCAAACTTCAAAAAAAAATGGTCAAACCCCGAATAACTCTACGAAGAACAAGATTCTGGATTCGACACTGTTGAGAAAGAAACAGAATATATGGCCATAATAATTGGATATTTGTTTTTTGTTTATTGCTATATTTTCTTATTCTGTTATGTATGTTTGTTATTTTATGGATGTTTATTATAAACTAAGTCCGCATTAATAATGAACAACATGAACATATGTCAACTGGTAGAAAAATTCTTATTATTAAATAACTAAGTGGGAGAGGAAATATATTTAGTATAAATCTTATGGTCTAAATTTCTGGTTTATAAGTGATGTATTACACTTACGTATTCGCTTTAGTGGCTTCCTCCATATTAGATGAGTCTAATTATGGATCACCAGTATAGACTTCCTTAGGGATAATTATAGGAAGTTGCCTACTGTGTTCACTTCTCCATATGAAGGAACTCATTACGAAGTAATGTACTTAGTTCTAAGTAATGGTGTACACTTAGATACAAATAATGATATCCTCCCCATCAGAGTCATTGCTATTATTTGTAGGACCAAAGCAAAGACAACAAATTCATTTTATTTGTCATAAAATTAGGTTGACATGATAGTAAATTTAATAGGAAAATTCTCCTTGGACAAATGTTGTATTGGTATACGTACACACTATCGTAGCATACTAAATTCATGGTGTTTAAGGTGTTGGTGAAATTTTTATTATTGTTTTGAGCGAATCGATATTTACTTAGTTCAAAAAGTTTTTGTCCTACATAATTATTATTTATATGATTCTCAGGATATCAAAAATTGGGTTCATTCAGTCTATTTATGGTGATTCTTAAAGAAAAAAAAACTTACTGGATCTAATTATGTTGATTAGAAACGTTACTTGGATATTGTCTTAACTGCTGAAGTGTACAAATATGTACTCCATGAGAAATGTTCTCGTAATCCTGATGCTAATTCTGATGAAAAGGTCAAAGAGACTTATAAGAAGTGGATCAAGGCAGATGAGATGGCACGATGTTACATTCTAGCATCTATGTAAAATATACTGCAACATTAGCATCATGCTATGGCCATAGCTTATGACATGATATACAACATCAAGGAACTCTTCGGACATCAGAGTAGGGCATCTAGATAGCTTGCTATGAAGAGTTTGATGAATACGACAATGGCTGAAGGGACGCCAATAAGGGATCATGTTTTCAAGATAATGGGTCATCTGAATAAGATGGACATCTTTGGAGCTAAAATCGATGGAGAAACCCAGGTCGATATCATTCTCAGGACTCCACCTGAATTTTTTGACTCATTTTGCCTTAACTACAACATGAACAAAAGGTTGTACAATTTGGCAGAACTTGCAAAAGAACTGTAGGATGCTGGGCTCTCTTTAGGCAGAATGATCATATTTATGTGACTGAAAAGACTTCTACTTCTAAGCCGAAAGGCGGTAAGAAGAAGAATATTTAGAAATAAACAAATTCAGAAAAGAAGGGCATGGGACCTTAAGACGCTGTGAAAAATCTGAAAGGAAAGTGTTTCAAGTGCAAAGGGTCAGGAGATTAGAAGAGTGACTGTCCACTTCTTAAACAAGGAAACAAAGAAGGAATATCCCATTTACTAGTAGTTGAAACGTGTTTAGTGGTTTTATCTACTGGCACCTGGTATGTAGATACATGAGCCACTAATCATATTTGTAATTTATTGCAGGGGTTACATGAAACCTACAACTTAGTGATGGAGAGATATGCTTGTTCATGGGCGACGCTACAAAAGTAGCGATCGTTGCAGTTTGAGATGCTATTTTATCTTTTGGTAGAAATAAGTCTTTGACATTGAGATATTGTTTTTATGCACCTTTACTTAGAAGGTATTTATCATAGCCGTATCCCAAAATATGGTGCCTCTCTCCCGAATTTATAAATAATCGTATAAATTTTTTATTTTTATTTAAGATCTTAGTTTAATTTTTTTTGTATTTATTTTAACGGTAAAATATTAATTTTCCTTCTCTACTTAGAGCATCCACAGTGGGGACACTCCAAACATATACTCCAAATTATTAAAAATTGTATAAATTATTACTTTTGGAGTGCCTCCATGATATTGGTACACAATGATACACTCAAAATAAACACTCCAAATTAATCTCCTATTTTTCCTCCCACTTTTTTCTCTTTATTTTTCTTCCTTATTAGGTAATATTTTCTCTCTATTTTTTCTCTTTATTTTTCTTTCCTATTTGGTTGTTTTGGTGGACCCATCAATTAATATAGAGGAGCTAGGACACACTCTAAATCTGGAGTGTCTCATAACTTTCTAGTAATTTTCAAGTATGCACAAGTGTCCACTGCAGCCTTCAAGTGCTACAAAATTTGACTAAAGTTAAAATATAGCATTGAAACCTCTCCCACTGTGGATGCTCTTAGTCATTAAGTATAAAAAAGAAGAAAATAGAGAGAGAGAGAGAGAGAGAGAGAGAGAGGACCTCACAACCAAACACATATCTCTCTCACGTTCTCTCCCTCATCCTCTCCAACTTTCCCCATGTGCCCCCACGCCCACCATCCCTCCTGACAACTCCCATACCTCACCTTCTTCTCCCCTACTCCCTCTCACGTTTCCCCCTCCAACTCTCTCTCTAATTCTCTATTTCTATCTCTCTATCTCTCTCTATATTCCCCCCTCACCTCCCTCTCCTTCTCAGTCTCTACTGTGACTGCTGCTGCAGGACGCCGGCCGACCAACTAGCGGGCTCCCCTCTACCGTCGGCCGCCCCCTCTGGGTCGCTATCCACACCACCACCCTCATCACCACCACCATCTTCATCTCTTATCAAAGACAAAACCCCAAGCCTAAGCCATTTGTTCAAAGAAAAAAAAAGAGAAATTGGCAAAAAAAGAAGAAGAAGAAGAAGAAGAAGAAGAAGAAGAAGAAGGAGTTAGAGAAGAAGATGATGAAGAAGTACCAAGCCCTAGTCCACAAATCCAAAAACTTCCCAAGGCAAGCCCTCTTCCCTTGTAACTAATTTTTAAAATCCCTATTTCATTTTTTATTTGAAAATTTAGAGATAAATTCTGACTTCCATGAAAATAAGTTTAAAATTTTACATACACATATAATTTTGTTTCGATAGGACACTGACATGAAACAAGCACAAGATACAGACACTTTGATATGATTTAGTTTGGGTGATAATTGCATTCGGTTATATGTATAATATTTTAGATTTTATATAAGAGTTTAAATAATATATTCATATAATTAGTATCGATATATATACACACGAACCTAGGGATTCCTACCATGTCCGATACGAAATCGGAGACATCTATATTCATTCTAAGAAATAAGTGAATTAGAATATAGTGTGACATATGTATCCTTATACACACTTTATAATAAGTATCTACTAGAACTTACTATTTTAGTTTAGTATCCAAAGACATCTGGGATACTATATTTATCTTAAATATTTGGACCCTATACTTGCGGTCCAAAAATGATGCTAGACATAATAGGTACTCTTAGGACACATATGGCCATAAAGAGAAACATTATATTATATGGTGTAGGCCATAACTGACTCTGAAGTTGGACCATAATCTAAAATTCAGAGATCACCTCTAATAATATGAATTAGACAATAGAAGTCAAATTATTAAGGAATAAAGATTCTAAAGATGTCGTTAAATGCATACCCTTAGTAATGGAAATTGGTTGTATTGGCCTAAAATTGGACTAGTAGCCTAAATAATTTTTAAATTCAGCATATAATTAGATATTAGAGGATAATTAGGATATTTTAAGATAGGTGTCACGTCCCTTTCCCAGAATACAGTGGACCAGGTGTGTAACTAACATCTCCAAGATACGATCCATACAAATACATCAGTATCTGTATCAGCGATTGCCGCTTGTAATATTCTAGGATGGAAATACATACAAAATACACCTTCATTTTTACAACACAACTACTTTACATGAATATTTTGAAAGTACAATACACTAGTAAGTACCCCAAAACCTTTAATTTACATAATACTTTCAGCTACAAAATGCTATTGTTGCATCCTTAAAGGCCACTGGATGATCATTCCTCAACCTCGTCTACGCTGTATAAAGGCAGCATATCGCCTGGAACTTTATCTTCCCCTAGTGAACAATATTAGTTCGTCAAACGACATGCAAGTCCTCGGTCAAGAACGGTAAAGAATAAAGATATGATAATATTGAGTGAATTAAAAAATGTTTGATATAGTAAAGTTCCATAGAAGATTTATGTCGTTAACTTAATTTGTGATTCTATCCATGTTTTATTCTAGTGTACTCTTATTGTTCGAAAATTATTGTCTCCTAAAAATAACTACCACAATCACAAGCAAGTTCCTTATATGCTGATGCAATTTGGAGAACAACCCTTGAATATCCACATTTTCTAGTTTTTTGGCAACAATCCCATGGCTAGGGATCAGGCTGTGGTAGGGTGGCACGGTGCTTAGAGTCCGACTCTCTCACATCCAGTAAGTAAAATAAAGTATACTATTAATTCACCTAATCAAACTTTTTAATCGAAATAGGTATGTTTGTGTTCGGCTCACCGGAATCCACAATTGGACATACCGTTGAGTTCGTACTGACACTTAGAGTTTGTTTGACCTATAATTTATCCCATTTAGAGACCGTTACTCCTGGCACACTTTTCGGTGCAAAGTAGGCCACACGTGGACCCCACTTTGATCCGAAATTACCGTTTTGCCCCTGTGTCCAAATTGGACGAAAGGGTAGTGATTTCTAGCTATTTCGCTGATTCCGAAAATGTTGGTGATGTCTATTTCAGCATCCAGAGACGTTTGTTCGGAGCCATTAATTTCTGATTCCGTGTCCTAGACATTTGGATGCTTTTACTATACAGATTTCTTGCCAAGCAAGTATACCTTGCCATTGTACTGTATTTACATTCCATATGATGCATGCATATTTTATTTCTGTTTATTTTAGTTCATATATTTTAACTGTTATATAAATTGCGCGTCCAAGGAAACTTGGGTACAACGACGGTGTCGTCGTGTTCTATTTTTATTTATGTATATGCATTGGATCTACTTTATGAGACCACCCCATTTTCATGAGGCATTTTATGTTTTATTGGCCATGATACTATTCTTACACTAGTGTGAGTCACATGTAGGACACGGACTTGCGTACTCGGCTGGCCACTGGTACGTATAGGTCGTGCGACGGATAGGGGTAACTACCGATAGAAACTTTGCATACTAGTAGACCTGGCAATTATTAGAGGTATTATCGTGTCATGTATGTGACATGCTTAGAGCATGGGGTGGGGAGAATAATAAGTAAGGTATTTGGGCTCCTTTGCACTTTTTACTTTGTAACCCTTACGCTCCGCCGGAGATGCACGGTCATGATGACCACTATATATTATATATTATCAGGCGGCCTCTGCCATTCAAAAGATGACATGCTTTGTAGGCCCCTGGATCTCCAAGAGAACCATGCCAATCCCATTTTTAGCCAGATAGCCCACTTGGTGGAAAGTTGTTCTTAAACTTTATTCACTTAGACGGTTAGGCGACCCCATTGGATGTTTACATTTCAGTACTTCATTGGCATGTTTATATGTATCTTGTTACATCCCTCTGAGTACCTGGTACCTTTCCAGATATAGATGAGCAGGAGTATCCGCAGGAGTATGGACCTGGACCTGACGCTACTTATCAGACTGAGGAGGTCTTACCTTCGGATTATCTGTGATTCATTGCAGCTGTTTAGAGATTTTAGTTGCTATTCTTTTAGAGATATTTATTCTTATATTAGAGTTGATTCTCTTCTCTCTTTAGTAGTTTTGGTATAGTCGATTTGTAGTGGATTTGTTTCCATCCGACTATCATACTTTGATACTCATCTTTGATATTCAGTTATTTATTTATTTTTATTTATCTATTTATTTGTGTTGTGGATGAGATATAGATTGCGTGTGACTTGTTGACAGTATATTACCACTAGTGGATTGGATATTCATGTACAGCGTACGTTTGTATATGGTTTCCATATATTGGAGTTCGTATACATACGGCTGGCGTGTTACGTATTTCTAGTCCTACTTATTTTGGGACTGGGGCGTGACATATTTTAGCGGTGGCCCATGCATATCAAGAATATATTGTCTTGATTATGTAACTGTACCGAACAAGTCTGCGTATAAGAATAGAGTATAAGGATCTCATCCACGCTTCACTAAAACTCATCCTTCCTATTTAAATGCTTGCATCCTGTTTGATTTCTGTACTTCTTCTAATCGTTTCGTACATCACCTGCAGAGAGATGGATATGCAAAATGGATATACTGCCGCCGATGGCGACACACCTTCAGGAGTCAATGGTCAGACTCAAGGAGGGACCTCAACGATTCCTAGACTTCCGGGGCCGGATAGACAGACTCACAATCCAGTTCTATATGATCTTCCCGCTTCACCTAATGGAAACCTTCCAGCTTTCCCAGTACCGCAAGATGGTCAGACACAGCTGTTTTAATTCTTCCAGATGATGATGCAGGAACAGAGGCAGCAGGCAGCCGAGCAGAGACAAGAATTTCTAGCAGCACTTGAGAGGATGGCTGCACATGCTACTGTACAAGCTCAAGCACTAGCTCCATTACCTCGAGCTAGAGTTGGTTCACTAAAAGACTTTATACAGATGGCTCCGAACCCGTACAAAGGCATTGAGAGCCCAGAGGAGACTACCAATTGGATCACCCACACGCAGAAGCTATTGGAAGCATCGCAGTTACCTACGAACCTATGGATGACAGGTGTATGGACGCTTCTAGATGGTAATGCTCATCACTGGTGGGAATCCATGGAGTGCCAGTTGGGTACATACCAGACTTGGAAGCAGTTCTTGGAGTGCTTTGAAAGGAAGTACTTCTTGGACACCGTAAGAGATGCATTGTATGATCAGTTTCTTCACATGGAGCAGAAAAACCGAACAGTTGACGAATATGATGCCGAGTTTAGTCGCCTTAGTAAATATGGCACTGCCCTGATACCAGATGACTTGGCTAAGGCTAAGAGATTTCATCGCGGACTGACTCAGGAGCTCCAATATTACACTAGCTCACAGTCCTGGATCTCTTATGCCGAGTTATTGACAGAAGACAGATTGCAAGAAACCATCAACAGAGGAAAATGAGGTCAGCTGAGGATACAACAAGGACCGACAAGGAAACAACAGGGACCAACAAGGACACAACAAGGAGGATCTATCAGACGTCCTTTAGTTCAGCAACAACAGTACAAACTTAGAGCAGGACCGTACCAGAATCTGGAGAAGCCCTACTGTAATTATTATGGGAAACACGGACACATTTCGAGAGATTGTCGGACTCGCTTGGGACAGTGTATGAGACGTGGCTCCGGACAGCACCTGGCGAGAGACTGTCCCATGCAACATGCATTGACACTTCCACCGCCAGTTCAGAGACTAGCGCTTCCAGCACCGAAGCCAGCTCAATAGATGGCTAGACCCGGAGCACCTCGACCCCCAGCAGCTGGAGGATTTCAGCAAGGACCACCGCTACCTACCAAGGAGGATCAGTACATGAGGGCCAGTCATGGACAGCCACAGAGGAATGGGCAAGCTTTTGCATTGGAAGTGGATAACATGGATCAGGAGGTTGATGTCATAGCAGGTATTACTCTTGATTTTACTTTTCCTGCTGTGACATTATTTGATACAGGAGCCACCCACTCATTCATATCATTTAGCTTTATCGCCAAAAACAACATTGCCTCTATACCTTTACCTAGTTGTGTTAGAATTCTCACCGGAGGAGGAGTTGTACCTGTTAGTCGAATTTGTAGATCGTGTCCTATAGTGATACGTGGCAGAGAGATGAACGCCCGACTCTTAGTCCTCCCTATGCCAACTTTTGATATCGTGCTTGGAATGGACTGGCTAAGCAAGTACCACGCTTTCTTCGATTGTTTTGGAGGAAGCATTCTTTTTAAGGTACCAGGCCAGCCTGAACTTGAGTTTGCACGAGGATCTACAGAAATCCTTGATGGTATGCATCTCGCAATCGACGATGTTGTTTATCATCCCATTATTTCAGAATTTCAAGAAGTCTTTCCAGAGGAATTTCCAGGACTACTCCCAGACAGAGACGTAGAGTTTTCAATTGAATTAGCACCGGGAGCAGCACCCATAGCATCACATGTTTATAGATTGGCAAAAAAGGAGATGGATGAACTGAAGGCACAGTTGAAAGAACTAGAGGAGAAAGGTTTTATCCGACCGAGTGCATCACCTTGGGGAGCACCAGTGTTGTTTGTACCAAAAAAGGATGGGTCAGTGCGTATGTACATTGACTACAGAGCCTTAAATGCAGTAACTGTGAAGAATAAATATCCATTGCCACGCATTGATGACCTATTTGATCAGCTTAGTGGAGCTAAGGTATTCTCGAAGATAGACTTGAGATCGGGAATCACCAGGTGAAGGTACGGAAGCAGGACATTCCGAAGACCGCATTCAGGACAAGGTATGGGCACTACGAGTTTCTGGTTATGACATTTGGATTGACCAATGCTCCAGCTATCTTCATGGACTTAAGGAATTGAGTCTTCCACCAGTATTTGGACCAGTTCGTGGTCGTCTTCATAGATGATATACTTATTTATTCGAAGAGCCACGAGGAGCACTAGAAGCACCTGCGAATTATTCTAGAGACATTAAGGAGAGAGAAGTTATATGCAAAGCTCAGTAAATATGAGTTCTTCTTGGACATAGTTTCATTTCTTGGGCATGTCGTTACGGGAGATGGTATTTCTGTTGATCCAGAGAAGATCTCGGCAGTCGAGATATGGCCTATTCCTAAAGCAGCAGCGGAGGTGAGAAGTTTCCTTGGACTTGCGGGATATTATCGACGGTTCGTGGAGAACATCTCAAGGATAGCATCACCTATGACTCGGTTGACTTGCAAGGACCAAGAATTTATATGGACCGACGAGTGTCAAGCCGCTTTTGAAGAGTTAAAGAAGCGATTGACTACAGCACCAGTATTGACTATTCCATCAGGATCAAGAGGTTATGTGATCTACAGTGACACATCAGGAAAAGGCTTGGGATGCGTATTGATGCAGCATGTCAAGGTGATTGAATATGCATCTAGACAGTTATGAGTGCATGAGAAGAATTATCCGACTCATGACATGGAACTTACAGCCGTTGTATTTGCTCTAAAGCTATAGAGACATTACTTATATGGGGAACGAGTGGAGTTCTATACAGACTGCAAAAGCCTAAAGTATGTCTTCATGCAGAAGGAGTTAAATATGAGACAATGTCGATGGCTTGAGTTGATGAAAGATTTCAAGATAGAGCTACATTATCACCCAGGCAAGGCTAACGTGGTAGCAGACGCGTTAAGCCGGAAACCAGCAGCTTACTTCTTGATGACACAGAGGGAATTATTGGAGGACTTGCAAGAGCTTGGCATTGAGGTAATATTATCCGGAGCAGATAGGACACTAGCCAACTTGCAAGTACAGTCATCACTAGTAGAGAGGATCAAGACAACTTTTCCTACAGACGCCAGATTCCAGAGATTAAAGAAAAGGACAGAGGCCAGAGAGCATACATGATTGCGCATTCATGAGGATGGGATATTACGATGTGGTGATCATCTATATGTTCCTAGTGGAGAGATTCGACAGGAGCTGATGACAGAAGCTCGTAGTTTGATATATTCTATTCATCCTGGAGGCACTAAGATGTATCGTGACTTACGACAACACTTTTGGTGGCATGGAATGAAAAGAGAGAGCTCTCTTTGTAGTTAAATGTCTAGTATGTCAACAAGTAAAGACGGAGCACCAGAGAACAGCAGGATTATTGCAACCACTTTCGATTCCAGAGTGGAAGTGGGAGCACATCATTATGGACTTCGTCACGGGATTTCCCAAGAGTCAAAGTGGAAGAGATACAGTATGGGTAATAGTGGACCGACTCACCAAGTCAGCCCATTTCTTACCTTTTAGAGTTGGCCAGTCTACAGAAGCTTTGACTGACTTATACATGAGGCAGATAGTGAGATTGCACGGTATACCAGTCAGCATTGTATTAGACAGGGATTCGCGTTTCATATCATACTTTTGGAGGAGCATGCAAGAGAGTCTTGGAACTCGTCTGAAGTTTAGTACATCTTACCACCCGTAGACAGATGGGCAGTCAGAGCATACTATTCAGACATTGGAGGATATGTTGAGGACTTGTATGTTAGACTTCAGAGGATCATGGGAGGACCACCTACACCTTATGGAGTTTTCTTACAACAATAGCTATCAAGCGAGTATCCAGATGGCTCCGTTTGAAGCATTGTATGGAAGAAAATATAGGTCTCCTGTGTGTTGGAGTGACGTGGGAGAACATCAAATTCTGGGACCAGAGTTGGTGGTCAACACCGTTGAGACAGTTAAGAAGATACAAGGATACTTGCGAGCAGCGCAAGACAGACAGAAGTAGTGGGCAGACCTGTTTGATAATAAATAAAAGAAATTAAAACTAGCTTTATACGAAACCCTTTCTTTGGTTTACAAACAAGAAAAAGAAGTACAATTAATCCTATACGAGGATGTTTAGTAACAAAATTTGATTTTGGGAAAATATTGCTATAGGAGTCTGATCCACGGTCGATCACTTTGTCCCTTGGACCACACAATGACGAAGAAGTGCTGTAGAAGACGAAAAAGAAGCTTCAAAGACTGCAGGAGGGATTGAACTCTCCTTGCCAAAGTAGTCAATCAACACTCTCTGGATGTACTTTCTTTTCTTCCTTGAATTTAACCTTAGTCTGTGTCTCCTCAATTCTCTCCACCTTTCTCTGACCCTTCGACTCTTCGACTTTGGACCTCCATGGCCGGAGGTCTCTATTTATAGAGTTCAGCTACAGTCGGCGTAGAAACCGAACAGCGGAGAGAGCTGCACCTTTTATGCGGCGGTTATAATAACTACTACCTACGTATGAATGATCTCTTGAATTGGCATGTGACGCGTATCCCATTATGGGGTAAAGCATATAATCGCTTATCGAAGATCACGGCAAGCAAGCCACGTAGATAACTGCCCCTTGCGTAGAGAAGGTTGGCATGAAAGCCAAATAACTGTCACGTTGGCGTAAAAGCCAAATAGTTATCTTGTTGGCGTAGAAGCCAAGTAGCTGTCTTGTTGGCGTAAAAGCCAAATAGCTGTTTGGCGTAGAAGCCAAATAGCTGTCTTGTTGGCATAGAAGCCAAATACCTGTCTTGTTGGCGTAGAAGCCAAATTCTGCGTAAAGCTTGATGCTGCATGGATAGGTAACCAGCGTAAAGATAGCCAATTATCCTTCTTTGACTGAGGTCTTGAGCGTATTCTGGGCCAAATAGCCTTATCACGCACCTTTGCAAATATAGCCTGAGTTGGCGTATTTCGAGAAGATAGCGTACAGCATGCTCCTATAGTTGAAAATAGTCAGGTCGGCGTATTTCAAGGAGATAGCGTACAATGTGCTCCTATAGTTTGAAAAATAGTCTAGTTGGCGTAATGTACGGGGATGGTGATGTGGACGTATTAGCCCTAATTATAGCTCACCCAGTCATTAAAAATAGAACCAAATCTCATACATTAAATACAGAGATCTGCCCCCATCTCGCGCATTAATTGCAGAGACGTGCCTCGAGTTCTGTACAAAGAATAACTTTTGACGTGGCTGTTGGTTTCGTCTCATCCTGAGCGTAAAGCTCATATCTGCCTGTGTAGAATAGGCAGCGTATTCCTTGAATGCGTAAACGATATCTTATATCATGGGTTATGTCACTAGACGACAGTTTGGAGTTCTGTGCAGAGCCATCATTACAGCTGTCCTCTCGATCACCGTACAGTACTCTTTGTCAGGAGTCAGGTTTACTGCTTGATCTGATAGGTTCATTCGAGGAATACAAAGAGTTTCTCGTACAACTTCCCGCTGCATTAAAAGCAGACGGGTTTTACGCTGAAGTGGCGATGTAGCAACCAGTTTTACGCCGAAGCAATATGGAAATACTGCATTACGTGGATTATTCTGGAGCTATATTTTTATGCTGAAAATAGCATTGAAGCTCTGCTGTACGCTAATGGCTCTGAAGTCATGTTTCACGCCACCCAGCGCTGGAGCTCTGTTTTACGCGAGCTTCCTGTCTGTTGAGGGTTTTACGCGTATGATTCCCCAGCGTATTTTTTATGCTTCTACAAGACCCCTTTCAAATTTTTTAAATTCCTCATAATTTGAAACACTTTGAATGAAGCATGAAATGGTCAAGTTTGACTCGTTCTGCGAGGCTGATTTCTCGGTAAATTTTTAGGAGTTTGCTGGGATTTAGTGTGTTCTCCTCTGCCTATATAAAGGCGACTGAGTTAACCTATTTTTCTCACACTTCCTTCACCACAAGGAGATGGTTGCCGAGCTTCGTCAGTTTAACTTGAGGAAGAAGAAGATCATGTTCTTCCAGCATGTAAGAAGCCATAAAAAAAGGCGTCTTTGAGTAAATATCCTCTGCAACGATGGATCATGGAAGGATATCATAGCTTTCTTTGCTCGGGATGATCAGCAATTTTATATGGCGATTCATCCAGGAGAGAGGAAAGGTATCATTTGGCCACACAGCTTGCAAGCTATATTTTCTCCCATCATGGCGCTGGACGAAGGCGGACAGCTTGGCCCTGTCTTCCAGTATTGAGTTGGGTCTGAACACCCAACACAATTTCTAGGGCATGCCTGCCATGGCGTATGGAGGGTGGGCTTGAATAATTTATACAGGCCCAGTTCTGTATCCTCCTGCCATTCACCATTTTCTTGTTCATCGGCCGCAAAAGCCGATGAAGTGCCGTAGAAGATGAAAAAGATCTACACCAATATGAGAATCTGGAAAAACAAATTCTTGGTGTGATCTTAAATAAAATAAGAAACCCTTTGTAGAAAAAGGATTTCCATCATATGTAATAATGAAGATGAAAAACCCTTTGTAGACTGGATTTTCATCATATGTAATCATGATTTAATAAAATTGTCTTCTTTTACGCATATGATGATTTGCCATATTTGCCGTGAGGAAGTCTGAATGTGTGCAGCTTCGGCACGTCTGAATAATTTTATGCCGACTCTGATAAAAAGAGTATCTGATCTCGTCCCATCTTTTACGCATAACTGAAGATGCGTAGAAAACTTCTTAGCATTAAGTCATCTTTGAAGATCCAAACTGTCATGCTATTTTGAACGAGGAGTCACGTAGAATTCCTGAACTGTCACTTCTCTGATACGAAGAATTTTTTGTTCAGACCATCATCTTCAAGAATGTTTTCCCGAAAATCCCTTGAGAAAGGGCGAGAAATGTCTGTTGACTAAGCCATACTTGAACTTTTTTGGAAAAGATTCTGACTGGACTTTGGATGAACTTCCAATCGACCCAAGAAGAAGAGTCATCTTCAATGCTGAACTCTATGTGTTTCAGGCACTTGGAATGTTTTGTAGCCAAAAAAGAGCATCTTCTGCGTAAACCCTTATAATTGGCCGTCTGTAGCTTTCGAGCGTAGAATCGTAGATTTGTAGCCTCTGAGCGTAAAAAGCTTTCGAGCATGAAATTATAGATTTGTAGCCTCTGAGGGTGAAATCGTAGGTTTGTAGCCTCTTGAGCGTAAAAGCTCATGAGCGTAAAAGCATATGGGCATAAAACCGTAGATTTATAGCCTTTGAGCGTAAAACCGTAGATTTGTAGCCTCTCGAGCGTAAAAGCTCCTTAGCGTAAAATCATAGATCTGCTCTGCGCGTAAAATCTGGATCCACTGACTGTCCGTCTTCCCTAAATGATAGGCTAACGTGATCCCAAATCATAACCGAATATTAAATATCGGATTTGGTTAGGGATTTGAAGAGTTATCCAAACTCTATAAATAGTCCGAAGTCCTGAGAGAGAAAACTTTTATCTGTCTTCCCAAAACCCTTGCTTTCCAAGAACCCTTCTTCTTTGTCTCTTTCTTGAGAACTCAGAATCACCATGGCACCTAAACAGGCTTCCACTGCTAAGGAAAAGAAGGTCGCTTCCTCTTCCCGCTCCACTGCTCAAGCACGAGCAACTCCCATTAGGCTGACCGAACCTCGATCGGAATGCAGCGCTCCGCCGTCGAGTTGTACTCCGAACATTACAGGTAAAGACTTCGGGAGAAAAAATCCTTCGTACACGTTGTACGTGCACGCACAAGGTCATCTTTTGTTCTGAGAGCCTCTTCGAGGAGGATGATGTACTGAGATATTTTATTGTTACGCGCACATTCCTAATGTGTCAGCGTAAAAACTCTATATTTTTGCAGTCTGGCGTAAAAACTCAGACTGTCAAAATTTGGAGTAGAACTGCAAACTTTGAATTTTACGCGCTGGATATGAATTCCGGCGTAAAAAATTCAAATTTTGTCAATCTGGCGTAAAAAGCTCAGATTGTTAGATTTTGGCGTATATTGCCAACCTTGAATTTTATGCCTTGGAAATGAGTTCCAGCGTAAGACTCAAATTTTTGCGGCTTGGCGTAAAAGCTCAGACTGATAATCTTTGGCGTAAACTGCAAGAGTGTATCGTCTAGTGTAGAAATTGACTTGCTCTCTTGTATTTTGTAGTGGACTTGCAGATCTCTCCTTTCGCTGAAGTTATGGGCTCTGCTGCCGGGATGTTGAGCTCAAACTATTTGGAGAACTTGTCCCATGTGACATTCCCTATTTCTGGAGCCAATTATCCTAAAGAAAGGGGAACCTTAATCTCGTCCCAAGGAGAACGCATGCTGCTAAGTATGATCAGTGGGGAGCCCCTGACCTACATAGACGGGACAGAGTATAAGAAGCCAGGCTTCTTGTTCGGGGACGTTATCGACAAACAGTCCCAGACTAAACCCAAGAAGGAGGATTGGGTGTTTACTACTGAGGGCACGGTCACGTATCTGCCCCGGATGCTCAGGGATTACCCTATCTCTGCGATCTTTTATGCCACACATCCTAGGAAGATGGCATGGAACCTGACCCCCGATCTTTATGGCCGACCTGGGAAGATCTTATACAACAAGGAATACGATCGGGGGGCCCATATGAGCCGTCCTTCGGGCCCTGTTATGCCCTTTAGGGGATTGCTGCCGGGTAGTGTCCCGAGTGAGGACACTTCGCTGATCCAGCCGGTTCAGATATCGACCTTCTGCAATGACTTTATGGGGCAGGAAGGAATGTACCCCAGGGTCAACTCTCGGTCTAGTAGATGGCTTAGCCCGGAGAATCTTCGATGGGCCAGTTTGACTGCCTGGGCCCTGAAGCACTTCCAGACGGAGCTGGAAAGTATTGGCTTATTCGCGGCTGTGAGCACCACAAGTGTTGGGCTGCCTATGAACCCTAACTTTATTTTAGCCTTGATGGAGCGATACAACTCGCTCACTGGGACTTTTGCCACTCCGCTGGGCGAGTTGGGCTTAGCCCTTCATGAGATAGCAGAGATTTCAAGGCTGCCGATGGGGGACGCTCCTTATGAAGAGTAAGTCCCTACAAACAGGGAGTTGAGGGATACAAACCCTCGGGCAGTGGCAGTATATCAGGAGCTGATGTGCCACTATCTTGCCTGTACCACTTTCTACAAGGAGCCCTCTGACTTGGCTCACATCAACAAGTGGGCAACCTATCTCTTCTTCCACCAGGCCAGAAATATTAAGCTGGACAAGGTGGTAGATTGCCGAGATAGGCCTTTGAATCTCCTGAGCATGTTCAATGCTAACACGGTCGATGACCTTATTGAAGACGCAGGGGCTCCAGATCATATTTTTGATGAGGAGATAGAGGGTTACCCTGCAGGCACAAAAGCCTTCAGTTATATGAGGCATTGTCGTAAGCCTTTGTCAAAGGAAGCTCAATTGGCTGGCTTCCTCTCCATCTGGCTTCGCCGCTGGGTAGTGCCTGGCATCGTGTCTACAGATCGCATCCATCACAATACCTTATGGCCTGCAGTACGTTTGGTGTTCGGAGCAAGACTGGGCCTGCTTCCTGCTATGGTATGTAGAATACAAGCAGGCCTGAGGGCCCTTACTGATGGGCTGCTAGCTGATGATACGCAGCGTGAAAGCTTTTCCCGAGTGGAATTACCATTCCTATACTTGATGGGATGGTTAATTCTTCACAACACCAGGGTAATGTCTCATGGTCCTGCCAGCGGTTCGGGAAATAACTTCTTGTTAAATTACAAGAATTCCTCTTGGAACATGGCGACCGTCATAGATTGCCGGCGGGCATTAAATGTTGCTCACAGCTGGAAGCTCTTCTGTATCGTCCCCCCTGTGTATATCAATCAACAGGGGAAGAAACTTAAGGATGGGGGCCATGGGAGGACCATTCTTTCTCCTGAAGCCTTCTATTGGTTGGTCTGTATTAGACCTTCCCATTTGCTGTACAGAAGCGATGACCACTGCTACCTGGAGCCTTATTTGCCCAGTCGGTTCGCCAGACAGTTTGGGTATGACCAGTTGCATGTGGGGAATGCCATTACCAGCTTCAAGTCCAAAGGTGGACTTATTGATGGAGCCAGAGGATGGCGGTACTTCATCACGGGCTGTACTGGTACAACTTTTGTTGTGCCCGCGACTTCTCTCTCTAAAGAGTTGCGTATCCTGCACTTGTACACGCAGTTCTATGCGTCCATAAATAACTTTCATCGCAATTTTGATGTGCATGGAATTTTTAGGATGCCCTCCCATAGGTCTACTGTAAGGGAGGAGGTTTCGTCTGTTTTCTCGGACGAGAATGAGGACATCGCCGGGGCAGACGAGTTCTTGACGATAATACCGAGAGGTATAATAGCTCCGCCAGCTGAGCCTCTCGTTATCCCCCAGAAACGGAAGGCTTCCACTCCGAAAGAGCCTTCCCCTCGCAAGAAGAAGATTGCCAGAGGTCCGGAAAGGGCTTCCTCTAGGGAGGCTTATAGGAGCGAGCCTGTCGTTTCCCTTGTTGGGGATGATTCTTTGATTAGAGGTCCTTCACCTTTTAGAGAGGAAACCTCCATAGTTCCGGCTGGCAGTGTCGGAGATTCTTTGCTCGAGATCGCTGCTACTACTGAGATCGCCTCCGAGGCCGAGCATAATAAGATTCTATATACCTTTACCCAGACCAATAATGGGAGTAACCCCTACTTCGTCTGTAAGTATTTCCAGCAAAATTCTACCGATGAGCCTCGAGTGGATCTTGGTGAAGACTGGGAAGACTACCCGCCAGTGTCAGTTGGTGCACCCTCTTCTCCAGGTATGATAGCTTGTCTAGCATCATTAAGAGATAATTTAGCTATTCAGGCTGCGGATGCGACATATATACCATCAGCCATGGGTAAATGTTGTCTTTATGCCTTTTTTAGGAAAGTTAACATCAAATTGATATTAACTTTCTCTTGTCTTCTTCAGGTGAAGATATCTCAGGGGAGGGCGGAGTTGATGCAACCTTTGACTTTGTTGCGGATACTGCCGATGAAACGGCGGCGTTTAATATCGAAGAGGCATGCTTTGAAGCTGTCGATCCTTCGTCTACAATATTATCGAGTGTCGTCTCGCCAACAATAGTTCAGATATCTTCAGAGGAGTATGAGCCCATCATCGCGACTGCGCCTCCTTCGTTGAGTATGCCAGCAACTTCTACCGTTGCTGGTGTTCATTCTTTTATAGCACCCTCTGTAGAGGCAACGACCGTGGCAACATCCTCCATGGTCATTCCTGGAAGGAGATTTCCTGGTATCACAGCCACTCCTAGCATGCATCCGGTCTTCGATATGCTGATTGAACAATATACCAGCCTATTCTACCGTAGTTTGAAGGAGTTGATTTCCATGGTGCTGGAGAAGAACATGAGCTTTGATAATCTGCTGGCATCCTCCCAGCTTGCGATAGCGCTGCTCAGAAATTTTAACGACGCTGGGAGAGCTGATGCTCTGGAGCAAATAGTTAATGGTTTAGAATAACCCATTAACGAATATTTGCAACTATCTCGCGGGAACGTCGATGATATAATTCAGGCCGAGTACGACTCCTTGACTGCGAAGCTTGCTGAACTGATGGAATGCTTTGACAAATCCATCCAGGCACAACAGCAGGAGATGGATAAAGAGCGGACCGTCTTGGAGGAGGTTATTCCTCAGCTAACCCAGTGCGAGGCCGAACATGAGGGAAATGAAGCGAGGGTCCGCAAATTAGAAGCTAAACTCGCTCAGGCAAAGGAGTGGGCTCTCCAGTCATTGGCAGCTCGAGATAAGTTGAAGGGCCGAATGGATACAGCTCAGCGGAACTTGGCACACGTGGGTGTCATTCGTGCCAATTATATACATGCTCGGTCCGAACTGTCCCTTCTGAGTAATGATGAGGCACGAATGGAACGGGCTCGTGCTAACGTCTTGGACTCCAGGAATGAGAGGATGGCCGCCTTGGCGCAGCAGATTCGTGATTTGATTGCTCCTCCCCAATGATGTACTTTTTGCTTTTTTATGTAATTTGCTTTTTCCCGGAGATAATAAAGAGACTTTATCTGACTTTGTAGACCCATCATTTTAGAATATGACAGGCTAAGATGAAAGTGATATCAGAGGTATCATTAACATGACATACTTTCATTAAGGTTTTGCTGAATGTAAATCTATTCAGAAGTAATATTAACCTGATAGAATATAATCCAACTAAATTTGTATACTAAACACTATCAGAGGTAATATGAACATGATAGGTTTACAAATTAGTTAAGCATATCCATTAGGAGGTTATATGAATCTGATAGAATATGATCCGGCTAACCTTTGTGCATGGTATCGTCAGAATAAGATCCTCATCATACTCCGTTAAGCAAAGGAGATCAAGTATAGTACTTCTTCGGGAATTTGTAGTTGATAGTAGCCATTATCAAATTTTTCATTAGACTTGGCTAATCTATAAGCGCCATTTGCAATCATATAAGGACCCTCCATTTCTTTATGATTGTTTATGCAAATTTTAGACATCGTACCAGAGGTAATATGGATGTGATAAGTTTTATGGCTGGTAAAAGATATCCTGCTGGGAGATTTTTGTGGACCCATTACTTTTTGTGCACGTGAGTGCAAGTAGTAGGTTTGAGACAAGTCCCGCCAGAGATAATACAGCCACGGTAAAATATGACTCTGTGGGGATAGGGGAGAGATATAGTTCGAAGGTAATATGAACATGAACTGACTTTTTCTCCACTGGGGAAAATGAGGATAGTTCAGAGGTAATATGGACATGAACAATTAGTTTCCATTGCGGGCATTCCACAGAATATTTTTGGTAGACCTATTACTTCTTGTGCACGAGAGTGCAAGTAATAAGTTTAGGACAAGCCCTGCAAAAGGTAATATGGACATGGCAGTTTTTGTGGACCTAACACCACTGGCGTACTTAGAGTTAAGTACGGGTGTTAAGTTGAGATAACAACCGATATCAGAGGTAATATGGACATGATAATCGATAGCCGGACCAGGAAGGTTTGTTCAGAGGTAATATTAACATGACAAACTCAGCCTAAGAAAAATATTATGACAGCAGTTCAGAGGTAATAAGGACGTGAACTCATGTCTGAAAAACTCTTTGAAAGAGTGATTCATTGAGTGTGATCTATCCAAAAATAAAAATAGACCCAGGATCGCTCCGCTGGGGAGATTGATGGGACGATAGCTCAGAGGTAATATGAACATGGCTAACGTCAAACTGACTGGTTTAAATAGTCATTGTGCGAATGTACCTAAGGATTGCTCCTCTGGGGGAATTTTGAGGATCCATCATCCATTGCGTATCCGAGACTCTTGGACACGGATGATAGCATTTTACATAAATTTTTAACGAAGGAAAAAAATGTTGCACATAGGCACTTGCTGGGGATGAAAAACCAAGAGTCAATTTGTACATCCGGGTTGTGGACTTATTACACATGGCGTCTCTTAAGTACAGGTAATAAGCTGAAGCGACTAGCACTATCAGGGGTTATGCGAACGTGATAGTAGGGAGTCAAAGAGAGGAACTTCACTCAAAGGTAACGTGGACATGGATGAGTTCTAAAAATATCTTCTTCAGAGGTAATGAGGATGTGGTAAGATATGACTCTGTGGAGATAAAGAAAACAAGACAGAGGAAATATGGACATGACCATTTTCGTGGTGAACGATTTACTCTGCTGGAGAAAATGGAAAGACGTAGTTTAAAGGTAGTATGGACGTGAACTGATCTATAGCCACAGACCGGGAGGTTTGCTCAGAGGTTATTTGGACATGGCAAATTCAGCTGGGGAAACAAATATTTAGACAATAGTTCAGAGATAATATGGACGTGAACTCATATCCGAAAAATTCACTGTGGAGTGATTTTGCTGGGGAAACTTTAGAGACTCATCGTCCGGTACTTCTTAAGGGAGCAAATTATCACGTTAGAGTGAAATCAATTTGTAGTGATCGTCCCCTCGTTTATAAATGCAAAGTGATAACTTTGGCGTCGATCAACTCCTGGATTCTCTTTTTTAGTACATAGCATGCCCTTGTAGGGTGATGAATGTACCGATGAAAGAGGCAATAATCTGGGTCATCGACTTTGTCAGCCCTTTCAGGATATCTGATATTGGGTAGCCGAAGTTTGTTTTCCTTCATCAATATATTGAAGATTTCAATAATGTCATCTTCATGGAAGGAGAAAGTGTTCTTCGGCCTTCGGGCTCCTGATGCCTGAGTTTTACGGTCTTCCGGGAAGATGGTCATTGTTGCATCATCTTCGGACACAGAGGGAATTCTACCCCCAGCTTTGGATGCTGCCCTATTTTGTTGAGGTAGACTACCCCCAGGCATGTTGTGGCATTTGTCCACAGAAGTTGATTTAGAAGGATCTGCCTCTGGTATTACAGGATCAGACTCTGGAGGTTTGGAGTTTGCAATAGATGCGGTATACCCCAACCCAAAACGAGTTCGTTGACAGTAAGGATTACCATACAACGGTGTTCGTCTGTCTTTTCCATAGTTGAGGCCTTGTTTCAACTTTAAATCATGACCCATGCTTTGTATAATCTTTAAAGCCTGTGGACTATATCTGTGGATTTGCATTCTCTCAGCATTAGACTCGTGAGAATCTTCTTGTACAATCGGTATATTCCGTATTTGACCGAAGATTATTTGATGCTGATCGTTGCGAGTAGGTTGAACAATAAAGACAGATTCTTCATGTGGCCCACCTGTCATGACGACATTAGATGTTGACGCATCTTCCTATATGATCTCCCCACGCTTGGAAGTTAGGGGCGCTAAATCTTGATTTTGACCCCTGTCTTTGCGTTTTTGGATCAAGAAATCATGCAAATCAGCTATATTAGCAAAAGAAGAAGAAGAAGAAGAAGGCTTATTTTGCCTTTTTACATCAGTGGGCCTGTGGAGATTAGGAATCAGAACACTTTCTCTGCCATATGAGTAGAGCAGTTCAGCCATTTGAGTAGCACATGATCCATGAGGAGCGTATCTTCCCGTAAAACAGGTCTTCTTTACGCTGAGGCGCTTATCCTGGCGTAATCTGGAGCTTTGCACAGGTTGGCGTAAAACAGAGGAAGTCCTCAATCGGCTGTCAGCATTCTGCGTAATCTGAAGGGCGGGCAAATTCTTCTCTTGATGGCGTAAAAGCCGAGAGGTTGGACGATTTGCCACCTGTTTTCCCTTGCGGTGATTGCAAGGACCATCTGCCTCACGGTGGAGGGGAGATATATTTTTACGCACGGGGTGCATTTAGAATTTCTGAATTGGCGCTGAGGCATTGCCAGAAATTCTGTCTGCCACGTCACAGACGGGAGACTGAGTTTTATACGCGGGGCACGGTGTGAACTTCTGGATTGGCACTGAGGCATTGCTAGAAGCTTTGTCTGCCACGTCACGGACGGGAGACAAAATTTTATGCGCAGGGCACGGGGTAGACTTCTGGATTGGCACTAAGGCACTGCCAGAAGCTTTGTCTGCCACGTCACAGATGGGAGACAAAGTTTTACATGCAGGACGCGGAGTAGACTTCTGGATTGGCACTAAGGCACTGCCAGAAGCTTTTTCTGCTACGTCACAGATGGGAGACAAAGTTTTACTCGTGGGACGCACAGGTTGTGATGTCACAACCTTGTTGATCGGAGAGAGAGAGTCCGCAGGAATGGTAGAGGATGTTCGGGGCATCCATACTTTACGCAATTTCCTATTGTCTTGGACAGAGAGGGAATGAGAGCTATCCCCTGCTCGAAGCATGTCTTCGTAAGCTGATTGGTCGAATTGGACGACCAGAGTCTTCTTCGTTGATCCTACAGATACACTATCGTGTTGAGCAATGGCTTTCTTGTCAGATGAGAAAGTAGTCCCCAGCAGAGTCGCCATCTTGTGTTTGATAATAAACGAAAGAAATTAAAACTAGGTTTATATGAAACCCTTTCTTTGGTTTACAAACAAGAAAAAGAAGTACAATTAATCCTATACGAGGATGTTAAGTACAAAAATTTGATTCTGGGGAAATATTGCTATAACAGTCTGATCTACGGTCGATCACTTTGTCCCTTGGACCACACGATGATGAAAAAGTGCTGTAGAAGACGAAAAAGAAGCTTCAAAGACTGTAGGAGGGATTGAACTCTCGTTGCCAAAGTAGTCAATCAACACTCTCTGGATGTACTTTCTTTTCTTCCTTGAATTTGACCTTTGTCTGTGTTTCCTCAATTCTCTCCACCTTTATCCGACCCTTCGACTCTTCGACTTTGGACCTCCGCGGCCGAAGGTCTCTATTTATAGAGTTCAGCTATAGTCGGCGTAGAAACCGAACAACGGAGAGAGCTGCACCTTTTACGCGACGGTTATAATAACTGCTACCCACGTATGAATGATCTCTTGAATTGGCATGTGACGCATGTCCCATTATGGGGTAATGCGTATAATCGCTCATCGAAGATCACAGCATGCAAGCCACGTAGATAACTGCCCCTCGCGTAGAGAAGATTGGCATGAAAGCCAAATAACTGTCACGTTGGTATAAAAGCCAAATAGTTATCTTGTTGGCATAGAAGCCAAGTAGCTGTCTTGTTGGCGTAGAAGCCAAATAGCTGTCATGTTGGCGTAGAAGCCAAATAGCTGTCTTGTTGGCGTAGAAGCCAAATAGCTGTCTTGTTGGCGTAGAAGCCAAATTTTGCGTAAAGCTTGATGCTGCATGGATAGGTAACCAGCGTAAAGATAGCCAATTATCCTTCTTTGACTGAGGTCTTAAGCATATTCTGGGCCAAATAGCCTTATCATGCACCTTTTCAAATATAGCCTGAGTTGGCGTATTTGGAGGAGATAGCGTACATCGTGCTCCTATAGTTGAAAATAGCCAGGTCGGCGTATTTCAAGGAGATAGCGTACAACGTGCTCCTATAGTTTGAAAAATAGCCTGGTTGGCGTAATGTGCGGGGATGGTGATGTGGACGTATTAGCCCTAATTATAGCTCATCCAGTCATTAAAAGTAGAACCAAATCTCATGCATTAAATGAAGAGATCTGCCCTTATCTCGCGCATTAATTGCAGAGACGTGCCTCGAGTTCTGTATGAAGAACAACTTTTGACGTGGCTGTTGGTTTCGTCTCATCCTGAGCGTAAAGCTCATATTTGCCTGTGTAGAATAGGCAGCGTATTCCTTGAATGTGTAAACGATGTCTTATATCAAGGGTTATGTCACTTGACGACAGTCTGGAGTTCTGTGAAGAGCCATCATTACAGCCGTCCTCTCGATCACCGTGCAGTACTCTTTGTCAGGAGTCAGGTTCACTGCTTGATCTGATAGGTTCATTCGAGGAATACGAAGAGTTCCTCGTACAACTTCCCGCTATATTAAAAGCAGAAGGGTTTTACGCCGAAGTGGCGATGTAGCAACCAGTTTTATGCCGAAGTAGTTTGGAAATACTGTATTGCGTGGATTGTTCTGGAGCTATGTTTTTACGCTGAAAATAGCGTTGAAACTCTGTTGTACGCCAATAGCTCTGAAGTCATGTTTCACGCCACCCAGCGCTGGAGCTCTGTTTTATGCGAGCTTCTTGTCTATTGAGGGTTTTACGCGTATGATTCCCCAGCGTATTTTTCATGCTTCTACAAGACCTTCATCGTCGTCCTTTGGAGTTTAAAGAGGGCGATCATGTCTTCTTTAGGATATCACCTACCAGAGGCACCATTCGATTAGGAGGGCGTGGCAAGTTGAGTCTAAGATATATTAGACCATTTGACGTGCTAGAGAGAGTGGGAGAAGTGGCATATCGACTTGCGCTACCACCTTCACTTGAGGGAGTACATGACGTATTCCATGTGTCGCAGCTCAGACGATATGTGGCAGATAGCAGTCATGTTCTCGACCATTCGGAGATCACCATTTGGCCGAGCTTGTTATACCAAGAGCAACCCGTGGGAATCCGTGATCATTGAGAGAAAGTGTTGAGAAACCAGTCTATTCCTTTGGTTCGCGTAGCATGGAGGCATGGTGTAATCATCCTGATTTTTTTCAAAATTTTCAAACTATTTTACACAATTTTCTATAATTTTTGAAATTAAAACTAAGGTATTTTGTGATTAAATAATTTTTTAAAGGATGTTAAATAATATTTTTGGGTGTAAAATAGAAAACTGGACATAGGGTAATTGTCAGTGAATTTATTGGACCCCGGAAGCATTTTTAAAGCCCTAAAAACTAAGTCTAAATAAACCGAATTAAACTCTGACTGAACCCGGTTTATTCTTAACTAAACCAAACCAAACTGACCCAAACCGCTGTTAAACTGAACCAAACCAAACCCATCTCTTAACGGGTCGGGTCGGATCCGACTCGAACCCGAAACCCTCACCGAAACCCTAATCCTAATTCAAAATGGAACACTGTTCCAGCGGATATAAATCCTCCTCGTAACCCTCGCTTCGCCGCCGGAAAACCTAATCTCTACCCTCTCTCCTTCGCTCAGAGCCCGCTCCGGTCATCCCCGACCTCCCCTCGCCCCCTAGCCTGAACCCTAACCCGTCGTCTTCCTCCTCTCGACGAATCGACCCCCTGCCCTAGCCCTCTCCACCACCAATACCCCGTAGCCCCTTCGTCCCCGACGATCCCCTCGTCGTCCTCCTCCCGAGACCAGCCCCGCTCCGCCTTTCCTCCTCCTTCCTCCGCCTCGATCTCGAACCCGCAGCAGCAGCCGAGGCCTCCCCCGCCTCTGCCCGGCCTCTTGAGCACCAGCCTCCTCCGCCTCGAGCAGACGAGCCTCCGCCCAGAGCCGCCATCCTCCAACGAATTCCCCAACCCCAGCCGCTGTGATCGGAACCCTAACCAGGACACAGAACCCGGATACGGCACAGCCTTGTGTCGGTGTGTCAAGATGACCCACGAACACGAAGAACCCCGTTCCACAGAGCCCTGTTCAGGTAACCCATTCTCTCTCCTCGTTGCTCCATTTTTCGTTCCGTCAGTTGTGACGCGTAGACTGTGTGACCCTCTCGATGCCCGTGCAAACCCGCTCGGTGCATCGCATCCTGTGGCGATCGCGAACCGCGATCCAAAAACAGGAAAATCAACACCCCATTTTTCCCAGGAACTGAGAGCGCCCCGCCAAACGGGACGACTTGGTCGCGTGCGGTCTTCACCGAAATGTGCGCGTCGTTGTTACGGACGTGCGAAATTTCGCAGAAGTTGATTTGGATGTACGTGCACACAGGAATCAACGCATATCCGCCGACAACGCCCCATATCCGCCTATTCTAGAATATATTGTAACTTCGTGTACACACGTCGGATTAAAATGAAACTTACGCCATCGGACTCGTAGAAATACGCTGGTCCTGTGATCCAAGTTTGGTTCGATTCTGAGAACATTGACAAAATCGCGTATCGTGGACCCCGCGGCTCCACTTGACAGGCAATTTTGTGATCGGCTCATCGGAATCCAATTCTGGAAGTTCCGTTGGGTTCGTATCATCGTTCTGGACTTGTTGACACTAAGTTTGACAAATTTGGAAACCATTGGCCCTGACACGGTTTTTGGTGCGAAGCAGCCCACATGTGGACCCCGCTTTGACCAGAAACTGTCATTTTTGTCCCTGTGTCCAAATTAGACTCAAGGACAGGCATATCTAGCTATTTGATGTCTTCTAAATCTGATGGTGATGTTTATTTCAGCTTTTGGAGGAGTACTTGCAGGATCCACTGATACAGGGATAGCTGTTGGTATTCAAACCCCAGGCAAGTGTACCTTGCCCAAAACTTGCAGTTCTTGTTACATATTTCTTAGATTTATTTATATGGTTGTTCATGCTTAACCTAGGACCGTGTGACATACTTAGCGTCTGATTAATAGTCGGGTGCCAACACCGTACGCGGAGTTGTGTAACGTCATATAGAGATGGATATCGTGACCCTTTTCATTCTCGTACTTGTCTTATCAAGCACATCTTAACCCAGGACACTTGACACTATTCATGAGACAGAATCTCCCTGAGATATTCATGGTGATTCTGTATAGGATACGGGCTTTATGACATAGACATTATATTCATAGACATTATATGACTTGTTGTATTAGATATGATCTTGCGTGACATGGACATGAGGCATCATGGACATGAGACGTGTGATTACATTGGGTGGGAAGACACACACAGGCTACAGGCTGATTTCATATAAATACTACATAGTAAACACATATTAAAAAACATAGTAAACCCTGCTATAGGCTCCCAGACACAGAGCTTGTAGTGGTCTCAGCCTGAGTTTAGTGATGCTTTCATCTTGCATTTCACTTAGTTGGTTATTTAGTATTACCCTGTTTACTCATTTATTTTCTGTACTGCATTTATATTGACTTGAGTTATTTTATACCTTGCTATGTCCCCTGAGGACCTGGATCCGGATTATGTCCCCAGGATTAGCAGACGAGATTGATCCCGAGGTATACAGAACAGGAGCATTAGCAGAAGCCGAAACAGGTGCAGACACTGGAGCAGTACCAGATCCAGTAGACGAGTGATCCCTGAGGGTATCTTCTGAGTATATACTGTCTTCATACTCAATATTTGCTGTGGTTAGCTTTATTCTTGTATCTTGACAGATGTATCAGACTCATTATCGGGTTATTTCTTGAGTTTATATTTTATTGAGATTGATCTTGCTTTATGATTCTGATATTGTTGTATTTATATCTGTGGATGAGATTAGTATATTTAGACCATATATTATTATACTACAGCTTAAGTGCGCCCTGATGGATCCATTAAATTGGGTTTGTCCATCGGTGTGTGCTGCTGGCCATTGCCACGTGTCCAGTCCCTCGGTATTTTGGGACTGGGGCGTGACATGGTTTTTGTGGTGGCCCATACAGGTCAACGACTAAATTGTCTCAGTTTCAACTTAGGGACCGAGCAAGCCTGCAATAAGAATAGGATAAGTTTTTGGATCTCATCCACTTGCTTGAATCGTTCTTGATATCTATATCGGATTTGAATTAATTTTTTGACTTGCATCCTGCCTTGATTCCTGTGTGCCTCTTATTGGTTATTTTTGTTGTTACTCTAAAATTTTTACTATGTGATTGGTAATTAGAACTTGACAGTTTAAGTTATTATTGTAGATTATGACCTAATGATTACCCCCTTAGCTTTAAGTCGCGTAATTAGTACCCCCACCTCGATACAAGTTAGACCCCTTCCCCTTGACGGCCAGTAACTCTTCTATCCTCACTATCGACACTTGTTCTATAAGCACTAAGACTGAGGCTTAAGATGACCATGACCTATGTAATATAGGAGGATACCCTAATAGGTACAAGACCCCTTCTCGTAGACCTTAACAAAAGTTTCCACGGTATCCTTAAGACGATTTCAGTATTAGTTTATTATTTTAAGTTGAGTAGTATGCCTCACAACATAGTACCACCTAGCCCTATTGACCCATTGATGAAGTGAACTAGGATGACACAACTTTACACTTGTATAAGAAGACAGTATTTATTCAGACTGTAGAAATTAGAGACCCGTACCCCTATTTGGTCGACTAGCGGCTTAGATAAGGAGTAGTATGACAACTAGAGAGACTGTAGAGTCTTATTTTTTTATTGTTTTGTTTGTGAACTTGAATTAATTTGTACCTCCTTTCATCATCATCTAGCGTACTTATATTTCATATACTACCTTGACTTATGCTGCTATTTTATAGCCTAGTTTTGCAAGCTTATTCTTTATCGAGCTTGTTCATGACATATGTATTATTGGGGAGGCCCACAATAATACATTTCAGAATCAGTGTATTAAGGTCTAGCTAACCTTAGTGTGCTTGATTCGTCCTTCGTAATACTACTTTACGTGGATTGAGATATGTAGTGATTAGTGTCACGCCCCGGACCCGCCCGGGCCGCCGCTCCGCCCTGCCCCGCCCCGTGTAGCCGAAATTTAACGAACCGGACACGTATTACCATGCCTCGGCGCGCCCTGGACTCGAATCACCGCATCCATCCCGCGGGTGCGAGGAAGGAAGGGAGCCAAGCGAATGGCCCGTTCGAGCTTTCGGGGGACATGATGCCGCACGGGCCTAGGGTTGCGCCCGTGCAAGGCCAATCGTTTAAGTTGATAGTTGGCTATCATCGCATCAATCGAGTTAGCAACGGAAAGGGACTTGTTGCAATGCAATGCATTAGCCAACTGAGTGTTCGGGACAATCGAGGCAACTTGGGTTTCCTTTAGCAAAGGCACACGTTCGTTCCATACATTATGCCCCTTTATACGATAGCATTCTTGGGGCAACAATCGAAACCAGGATTCCGGGTCTTAGGGACTGTGGCACGCCTATCGCTTCCTCGGACGATCCAGTACCTGCAAGCAAAAATATAGGTTATTATTAAGGCGTGCAAGAATCAGAGAACGAAGTTCTGCCCACTCACCTTGATACATAACGCCGACGTGGAGCGGGGCGTTACATACTTAACAACCAACAAAAAGTTTCGTCCTCGAAACTTCAAGGATAAACTTTTCGATATTCCGAGCAGCGATAGTGCCGTCCCTCGCCGTACTCAATCGAAACAGTCAAGCAATTCAAGTTCAGAAAACATTTGCACTTTGAGAATATCTATGGACTTATTGTATGGAATGCTCTTTGCAAAACCATATCGATAGTATCTCAGAGTTAAAGCAACGGTTTGGGCCAGAGAATCGATTCTGCTCTGATACCATTCTGTCATGCCCCGGACCCGCCTGGGCTGCCGCTCCGCCCTGCCCCGCCCCGTGTAGCCAGAATTTAACGAACCAGATACGTATCACCGTGCCTCGGTGCGCCCCGGACTCGAATCACCGCGTCCGTCCCGCGGGTGCGAGGGAGGAAGGGAGCCAAGCGAATGGCCCGTTCGAGCTTTCGGGGGACGTGATGCCGCACGGGCCTAGGGTTGCGCCCGTGCAAGGCCAATCGTTTAAGTTGATAGTTGGCTATCATCGCATCAATCGAGTTAGCAGTGGAAAGGGACTTGTTGCAATGCAATGCATTAGCCAACTGAGTGTTCGGGATAATCGAGGCAACTTGGATTTCCTTTAGCAAAGACATACGTTTGTTCCATACATTATGCCCCCTTATACGATAGCATTCTCAGGGCAACAATCGAAATCAGGATTCTGGGTCTTAGGGACTGTGGCACGCCTATCGCTTCCTCGGACGATCCAGTACCTGCAAGCAAAAACACAGGTTATTATTAAGGCATGCAAGAATCAGAGAACGAAGTTCTGCCCACTCACCTTGATACATAACGCCGACGCGGAGTGGGGCATTACAATTAGTAGACGAATATACTTGCCCTAGACATGTCTGACATATCGTATCGGTTACATAACTGTACTAATACGAGCATGCGAACAAAGGATTACCAAATTATGATTTCAATCCACAACTGCCTTGACAATTCCCATTTGAATTCTTTAAATGCCTTGATCCCGATACTTCTATTCTATTACCTTTCCCTTGAACTCTTTATTATTGATCTTCGTCTCCCTTTATTTCGGAAAGACGAAACATCTTGCTTAGTATAAGTTTGATATATGGATAGTACTAGATATACCCCACAGGCCAGTCGTATTGTTTGGTGACTATCTTTTATAAATAATTAAGGGCATATCATAGATGATATATTTGGTGTTAAAAACTTTGAGGATTCAATAACATGATTAAATAATTTGGGGCATAACTTTCTTAGATATATAGCCTTAGATGATAGACGGATAAATTCTAAGTTGGGTAGAGACCACAATGTTCACTTGAGAGGAATTCTTTAGACTGTAATCAAGTAAGATTTGATAGAGAGAACCCTACCCTATTTTAATTTTGAGGACAAAATTTTTATAAGTTGGGTAGATTGTAATCACCCTGATTTTTTTAAAATTTTAAAACTATTTTACACAATTTTCTGTAATTTTTGAAATTAAAACTAAGGTATTTTGTGATTAAATAATTTTTTAAAGGATGTTAAATAATATTTTTTGGTATAAAATGGAAAACTGGACATAGGGTAATTTTTAGTGAATTTATTGGACCCCGAAAGCATTTTTAAAGCCCTAAAAACTAAGTCTAAATAAACCGAATTAAACCCTGACCGAACCCGGTTTATTCTTAAATAAACCAAACCAAACCGACCCAAACCGCTGTTAAACCGAACCAAACCAAACTCATCTCTTAACGGGTCGGGTCGGATCTGACTCGAACCCGACCCGAACCCGAAACCCTCACCGAAACCCTAATCCTAATTCTAAACGGAACACTATTCCGGCGGCTATAAATCCTCCTCAAAACCCTCGCTCCGTCGCCGGAAAACCTAATCTCTACCCTCTCTTCGTCGCTCAGAGCCCGCTCCGGTCATCCTCGACCTCCCCTCGCCGCCCTAGCCTGAACCCTAACCCGTCGTCTTCCTCCTCTCGACGAACTGACCCCCTGCCCTAGCCCTTTCCACCACCTGACTTCCTCCCCCGACCACCCTCCAGTCCCCGCTCGATGGAACCCTAGACACCCCGCTCGCCTCCGTCTCCCTCTCCCCGCTCCACCATTGTCCCCCTTCCCGAGCCTCCGCCGCCCACGACAAGCCGCAGCAGACCCGCAGAACCTCCGCCCTGAGCCCACGATCTCCTCCCCGTCGTCCTCCTCTCTCATCCGGCCCCACCTGGAGCACCACCACCAACACCCCGCAACCCCTTCGTCCCCGATGATCCCCTCGCCGTCCTCCTCCCGAGACCAGCCCCGCTCTGCCTTCCCTCCTCCTTCCTCCGCCTCGATCTCGAACACGCAGCAATAGCCGAGGCCTACCCCGCCTCTGCCCGGCCGCCTGAGCACCAGCCCCCTCCGCCTCGAGCAGACGAGCCTCCGCCCCGAGCCGCCGTCCTCCGACGAAATCCCCAACCCCAGCCGCTGTGATCGGAACCCTAACCAGGACACAGAACCCGGACACGGCACAGCCCTGTGTCGGTGTGTCAAGACGACCCACGGACACGAAGAACCCCGTTCCACGGAGCCCTGTTCAGGTAACCCATTCTCGCTCCTCGTTGCTCCGTTTTCCGTTCCGTCAGTTATGACGCGTAGACTGTGTGACCCTCACGATGCCCGTGCAACCTGTTCGATGCATCGCATCCTGTGGCGATCACGAACCGCGATCCAAAAACAGGAAAATCAATACCCCATTTTTCCCCGGAACTGAGAGCGCCCCGCCAAACGGGACGACTGGTCGCATGCGGTCTTCACCGAAATGTGCGTGCCGTTGATATGGACGTGCGAGATTTCGCAGAAGTTGATTTGGATGTGCGTGCACACCGGAATCAACGCGTATCCGCCGACAATGCCCCGTATTTGCCTGTTCTGGAACACGTTATAACTTCGTGTACACACGTCGGATCGAAACGAAACTTATGCCATCGAACTCATAGCAATACGCTGGTCCTGTGACCAAAGTTTGGTTCGATTCTGAGAACGTTGACAAAATCGCGTATCGTGGGCCCCGCGGCTCCACTTGACGGGCAATTTTGTGATCGGCTCATCGGAATCCAATTCTGGAAGTTCCGTTGGGTTCGTATCATCGTTCTGGACTTGTTGACACTAAGTTTGATGAATTTGGAGACCATTGGCCCTGACACGGTTTTTGGTGCGAAGCGGCCCACATGTGGACCCCGCTTTGACCAGAAACTGTTATTTTTGCCCCTGTGTCCAAATTAGACTCAAGGACAGGATTTTCTAGCTATTTGATATCTTCTGAATCTGATGATGATATTTATTTCAACTTTTGGAGGAGTACCTGCAGGATCTACTGATACAGGGACAGTTGTTGGTATTCAAACCCCTGGCAAGTGTACCTTGCCCAAAACTTGCAGTTCTTGTTACATATTTCTTTGATTTATTTATATGGTTATTCATGCTTAACCTAGGACCGTGTGACATACTTAGCGTCCGATTAATAGTCGGGTGCCAACACCGTATGCGGAGTTGTGTAACGTCACATAGAGATGGATATCGTGACCCTTTTCATTCTCGTACTTGTCTTATCGAGCATATCTTAACCCAGGTCACTTGACACTATTCATGAGACAAAATCTTCCTGAGATATTCATGGTGATTCTGTATAGGATACAGGCTTTATGACATAGACATTATATTCATAGATATTATATGACTTTTTGCATTAGATATGATCTTGCGTGACATGGACATTAGGCATCGTGGACATGAGACATGTGATTACATTGGGTGGGAAGAGACACACAGGCTACAGGCTGATTTCATATAAATACTACATAGTAAACACATAGTAAACCCTGCTACAGGCTCCCATACATAGAGCTTGTAGTGGTCTCAGCCTGAGTTTTAGTGATGCTCTCATCTTGCATTTCACTTAGCTGGTTATTTAGTATTACCCTGTTTACTCATTTATTTTTTGCACTGTATTTATATTGGCTTGAGTTATTTTATACCTTGCTATGTCCCCTGAGGACCTGGATCCGGATTATGTTTCCAGGATTAGCAGACGAGATCGATCCCGAGGTATACAGGACAGGAGCATTAGCAGAAGCCAGAACAGGTGCAGACACTGGAGCAGTACCAGATCTAGTAGACGAGTGATCCCTGAGGGTATCTTCTGAGTATATACTATCTTCATACTCAGTATTTGCTGTGGTTAGCTTTATTCTTGTATCTTGACAGATGTATCAGACTCATTATCGGGTTATTTCCCGAGTTTATAATTTATTGAGATTGATCTTGCTTTATGATTCTGATATTGTTGTATTCATATCTGTGGATGAGATTAGTATATTTAGACCATATATTGTTGTACTACAGCTTAAGTATGCCCTGATGGATCCATTAAATTGGGTTTGTCCATCGGTGTGTGTTGCTGGCCATTGCCACGTGTCCAGTCCCTCGGTATTTTGGGACTGGGGCGTGACACATGGCGCGCTAGGAGAATCAACGTGGGAGCGCGAGGACGACATGCGCAAGCATTTTTTGAACCTATTTGTAGACCAAGGTATGAAATTACTTTGTTAATTTATATCTTATACCATCCTTGACATTCTATCGTGGCTTAGTTTTAATTTCGTTGACGAAATTTTTATAAGTTGGGTAGAATATAAAATCCCTAATTCTAAAAACCGTATTTATCTTTTTAATAAATTATTTAATTGAATTATAGTAAATATTAGCTAATTTGAGAAAATTGAATTTATTTAATTTTTATTTTAGGTGTTTGTGCATTTAGGAAATTTATGGAGCAATTATAAATTTTTTCTAATTTATTCTATGTAGGAGACCCTATGGACAGTTGATAGATTAATTGTACGCACTAATACAAATATATATATATATATATATGCAATGAGTTATTGAAAAGAAATTAGAAAAGAAATGAAAAAGAATAAGGAAAAGAAATAAAGAAATGAGAAGGAAAAAAACCCTAACGAACCCTAACCCGCTACCCATTAGCCCCCCACCATCTCCCCCCCCCCCCCGCGCATAGATTCCAACCCGACCCCGCAACTTATATATATCCTATATATATCACCGTAAACAAAACCCTAACCCTAAACTCATCTCCCCCATCTCGACCAGACCTCGACCGCCGCCTCCAGCCAGACCGCCGCCGTCGGAGTTCCCCGCAAGCAACAGCACGCCGTGACCGCGACCCCGCGCTGCGACAGTAAAGTCAGCAGCGTACCCCTGTTCAACCCTGTTTCCCGCGCCATTGCTGGACCAAACTCGACCCTGTCTTCACCGGTACGTTCACGAATTAATCCCCTTCCATATCTGTATGTTAGTTGACATTGAACAGCGCGTAAACCTAAGCAAAAACAGCGACCAAGTTGGCAAAAAATAACAACTTTTAGGATCCCAGAAAACTGCGATAACTACTTATATTCACGGATTCGTATCTCCCACTACAAAGATCCGAATTCGGTTTTTTTTTGGTATGCGAAGACCACTTAACCTAGTTTATTTTCTGTCAAATACAATAATTTATTAATTGCTGTGTGTAGAATTAAAACAGTTAGAAAACCTCAAAAATATACTTTTTCCTAAATTCCAAAAATTGTGATACGGAGCGCGCCCCGCCAAACAGGACCGCCCCTTCGTGTACCAAGTGTACCAAAAGGTGCGCACAATATACCCAGACATGTGGGCTTTCGCAAAAACTAATTTGGATGCGTGTGCGCGTCGAAATCAGCCCATATCCGCAGAAATTCCTCGTATCGTAACTTTTGTAAAACCTCGTACCATTTATTGCACGCTCGTCAGAATGCGACAAAACTTACACCACTGAAATCATTGTATCGCACTGGTCCTGTGACCCAATTTTTATGCAGTTCTGAGATAGTTGACCAAGTCGCCTATTGGCGGCCCCACGGTTGACTTTTTGGGCGAAATTGTGTTTGGCTCACCGGAATCCACAATTGGACATACCGTTGAGTTCGTACTGACACTTAGAGTTTGTTTGACCTATAATTTGTCCTATTTAGAGTCCGTTACTTCTGGCATGCTTTTCGGTACAAAGTGGGCCACACGTGGACCCCACCTAGACCCGAAATTACCGGTTTGCCCCTGTGTCCAAATTGGACGAAAGGGTAATAATTTCTAGCTATTTTGCTGATTTCGAAAAAGTTGGTGATGTCTATTTCAGCATCCGAAGACGTTTGTTCGAAGCCATTAATTTTTGATTCCGTGTCCTTGACATTTGGACGCTTTCACTATACAGATTTCTTGCCAGGCAAGTATACCTTGCCATTGTACTGTATTTACATTCCATATGATGCATGCATATTTTATTTCTATTTAGTTTAGTTCATATATTTTAACTGTTATATAAATTACGTGTCCAAGGAAACTTTGGTGCAACGACGGTGTCGTCGTGTTCTATTTTTATTTATGTATATGCATTGGACCTACTTTATGAGACCACCCTATTTTCATAAGGCATTTTATGTTTCATTGGCCATGACACTATTCTTACATGAGTGTGAGTCACACATAGGACACGGACTTGCGTACTCGTTTGGCCACTGGTACGTATAGGTCATGCGATGGATAGGGGTAACTGCCGATAGAAACATTGCATGCTAGTAGACCTGGCAATTATTAGAGGTATTATCGTGTCATGTATATGACATGCTTAGATCATGGGGTGGGGAGAACAACAAGTAAGGCATTTGGGCTCCTTTGTACTTTTTCCCTTGTAATCCGTACGCTCCGCCGGAGATGCGCGGTCATGATGACCACTATATATTATATATTATCAGGCGACCCCATTGGATGTTTATATTTTAGTACTTCATTGGCATGTTTATATGTATCTTGTTACGTCCCTCTGAGGACCTGGTACCTTTCCAGATATAGATGAGCAGGAGTATCCGCAGGAGTATGGACCTGGACCTGACGCTACTTATCAGACTGAGGATGTCTTACCTTCGGATTATCTGTGATTCATTGCAGCTGTTTAGAGATTTTAGTTGCTATTCTTTTAGAGACATTTATTCTTATATTAGAGTTGATTCTCTTCTCTCTTTAGTAGTTTTGGTATAGTCGATTTGCAGTGGATTTGTTTCCATCCGACTATCATACTTTGATACTCATCTTTGATATTCAGTTATTTATTTCTATTTATCTATTTATTTGTGTTGTGGATGAGATATAGATTTCGTGTGACTTGTTGACAGTATATTACCACTGGTGGATTGGATATTCATGTACAACATACGCGTGTATATGGTTTCCATATATTGGAGTTCGTATACATACGGCTGGCGTGTTACGTATTCCTAGTCCTACGTATTTTGGGACTGGGACGTGACAGTTGGACTGCTCTAATTTCTGCTAATGCACACTTCTACCCTTGCTAAAAATTACTGTTGTAGCTCTGCTATTTCAGTAGCTACCCGACCCCTCAATCACTGCACATACACAACACTCCCACACACTCACTCACTCACTCAATCACTTTATGCACACACACATATACAAGTGTATATATATATATATATATATATATGTATAGATATATATATTTATACATACACATATGTAATTTAAATACATATCTATACATATATAGATATTATATATATATATATATATATATATATATATATATATATATATATGAGTGTATATCTATATATGTATAGATATATATTTATACATACACATATGTAATTTAAATACATATCTATACATATATAGATATACACTAATATATGAATATAATCATATATATATATATATATATATATATATATATATATATATATATATATATATATATATATATATATATATATAATCACTAAGTATTTATATATATCTACTACACTAGTAATGCATATACACTCTCCTATCCCTCATGATCACCAACTTCTCCAAATGAAACATAAACATATCCATAATATACATATACATAGATATCATACAACCAAAATAATATAATATTCTAATAGCTATTACCAAGTATATTGAATCTAAAATACAATACAATAAATACGTGGAGTGCACCGCACCCGTATCACACTCATTCTATGACACGCTTGCGATATGGCTCCACCACACAACCAAACGTATCCCGAAGGACATGAGAAAGTCTAAAATCATAATTATGAACAATACGAAGAACTAGTTACTCAACTATGTGCCCGTGTCAAAATATGACATGCTCAAACCCCCCTTGTCAGAGAAAACCCCCAAATCAATCCGTGTCTCCAAATTATCGGGATACGACCTACACGTATCTAACTGTGGACACGACACTAGTTACACACAATCAAACACATGTCAATTTGGTCTAATTGACCTATTGACAAACATAAGATATGACAATCTCGAAATTCCCCCAAAATTGACACAAAATATCACATAACTTTCTCCATAGGCCTCCTATGAACCTAATTCCAATTTCTATGGATAGCCTTAACATATGGGGTGCTTCCTAATGATTAAATTATATATTTAGAGTCTAATTAGAGAGAGAAAACTGAATTGTACCTATTTGGAGATATATTTCTAATAAAATTCCCAAATTGGGTGAAAAGAGCCTCCAACTTGTAGATCCTTGCTCCTCCTTGTTGATCATTGTTTTACTAGCCTCCAATGATGAATAGGAAAGGAATTGGAAAAAAATTTGAGTAGGAATTGGTGTGGAAATGAAGAAATTGGAAGAAAAAAAATTCTAGATCTAGATTTGGAATAACAAATGAGAGGAGAGAGAGAAAGAGACCCTCATATACCTGGCCGGCCCTTCATTCCTCCTCCTCCAAGCAATGTTCAATGACAACTGTGCCCCTACATGCTAATATAATAATTAATTAAGAAAGGATATTTTGGAAAGTCTCTAACTAATTACAATTAAACTAATTCTCCTTAATTAATTAGTGGAAAAGGGTTCATTGGGCTTAGTCCATGTTGGCTCACTATTTGCATGACAAGTCTAATTTAGGTCCACTAATATCAAGTTAAACTTAATAGGCTAGTCCACTAACTAAATTAAATGCTACAAGCCTTTAATTAAATATAGCACGCTAATAATTAAATACCTAATACAAGCATCAAATAAATATACATGGCCTACTAATATTAATATTATATTCCTAAAATTAAATAACTAGGCCAAATTACCAAATTACTCCTAGCTGAAAAAGTTGGAGTGACAATCCTACCCATCTTAGAAAAATTTTGTCCTCGAAATTAAAAATGATCGTACCCCCCTCTAGGTCAAGCCCAGTCCAAACTAAAACATACAATATGCAATTTAAAAGAAATCACTAACTATGGTCTTTATCCATCATGGTTTTGCAGTATCTGACAGGGTATGCTAACTATACAATATCTCACTAGCAGTCTATAAGGTACTAACTAAGCACACAAACAACAAATAGAATAGAAAGGAACAGAACATGACAAAACAAGCTAACCTATCACCTGAAGTGTCGTCCTCTCTGACTGCCATCGCAAATGCCCCGTCCTGCTGGGGTGGCTCCCTATGCGGGTACTGAGCAGTCTACGGTGCCACATATGGCCTAACTCCACCTCTCTAATCGCGATCTGGTCCATACGGGTTGTTAGAATACTCCTTCACCTGATGGTCAGGGGAACCACAATACAAGCATAGTCTGAGCCTCTTCCGACACTTGTCCCAATTATGCCCATGCCTTCCACAATAGGCACAAGAAAAAGTCTGCTAAGTCTGCCTCTGAGGCTGTTATGGTGCCTGATGAACTGGCTTCTGAAACTGTTGTATATTTGAGCTGGTGCCCTAATTAGCACAAGATACTGCTGATGCTGATATACTCTCGGCTACTGGAAGTAGGTGCGCTTCGCTGGGCCCACGCCACTACTCGCTCCTCCGGTGTCTCTCGGCCTCCTGGACCCAAGCTCCAAATCATCCTCCACCCGTTGTGCCTGTCTTATAATTTTCGCAAAAGTAGCGGTACGGTCTCTATTAGTATGGGACTTAATCTCACTGTTCAGTCCCTTCCTGAATTTCCTAGACTTGGTCCAAGGATTTTGCCCCTCAACAAATCATCTTAATCAGTAATACTCTGTCATATACTCGTCCATTGTCAAGTTCCCCTGGACGAGGTTCTGGAATTGACTCTCTAAAGTAATTTGAGCCACACCCGGGAATAACTTCTTTTTGAAAAGATTTTTGAAAGCTTCCCAAGTAAGTCCCGACGCTGATATCCTAGGGTTTGTCCTGAACCATGTCAGCACAATATCGAACATCATACTACTCGCTGCCTCTAACTGTAAGCTCTCAGGAATCTGCGCCAATCATAGGCCCCTCTCAAAGTCCTCTATCTAGTCGTCTGCGTACAAGATTCCCTCGGTGCCCTTAAAATCCTTAGGCCCCATCCTCTTAAAGTTAATGATAGTCCCTGGCCTCGGCTGTTGTGGATCGGGCTGAGGCGGTATCGTTTGTGGCTGAACTAAGGCGACTCTCTCGACTGCTGCTAGTGCAATCTGATGAGCATTCTCAATACTCTGCCGTATAACCTCTGACTATCGCTATTGCGCCTCCATCATTTGCTAAAAGTGCGCGAATATCGACGTTTGATCGAATACGAGTGGTGGGGGTGGAATATCCTCGAAAACTGTCGGCGCTGTCCTCTGTACCGGAGGGGGAGCACCTCCGAAGCTGCTACAAAAATGTCCATCTAGATTGGTAAAGCGGACCTCTGGAATATAGCTGCTGAAACAGCATTTGATGGTGCTGCCCTCATAGGCGACAAAGTAATTGACCTCGCTGACATTGTGCCTGAGCAATAGAAACACGTCTTCGGCGGCATCATGAAGACATATTCAGAAATAAAGAATCAATATTGAGCAAGATACGATATCATCAAAGAAGGACAAATTTTTTTAAGGAAGGCAATATTCAGAACGATAAAGATGACAAATTCAATTAGGTTAGAATTGTTTCCTAGTTGTGATTGAGTAGCCTCTCTCATCCTAGTATCCTATATCATATCCTATCGTAGGCTCGCAGTAGTACAACTAAGCCGTTGCACTACCACGACATCGCACTATTACGAAGCCTGACTTGCATGGGCCACCACAAAAATATGTCATGACCCGTACCCGGTATAGGGACACGAGTACGTGGGTACGTCCATACTTTGCCGCAACGTTGGCGGTAGAACGTTATTTCGGTCTTCTATACTATCTAACATCTCATACAATATATATATTACCTGTCATGCCATCTCAACTCCAAATGGAGGAGCAATATGATGATATAATAAATGGTAGTCAATACTCAATCACATATAAAAACTAAAGGAAGATGTAAGCACGATATGAAATAAAGAAAAAGAAAAATAAGTCTCAATACATCACAGGTCCAACTCAACATCTAAACACAACTCAAGATCTCAAAATAATAATGCAATATGAAGTCTAACTAGAAACAAAGATATGGAAATCTAAATGGCCTCAGTATCTAACACTACATCCTCAGGTGATACTCCATCTGTTGGGCCATAGTAAGTGGGACATCCTCACTAACCATTCATCTGAAAAATATATCCAGTCATGATTGGATCGAAGTACAACCCAATAACAGTTCTAATTAATTAATAATGACTACAAACAAAAATAGAGAATATAATACAAGACGAAAACAATGAGCAATATCATACTATGGTAGAAGAAATAGATAAACAAGAGCAATATGGTATACACTGAACACAATAAAATAGAGCAAGATAATGAAATGAAAATGGTGAAGAACTGTAACTATACTAAGTATTTAAAATACTAGTTAGATATGTGATCGGCTTGGGTTGAACATTGTCTATTTAACGTTGAATAAACGTTGTCTAAGTTAAACATTGAAAATTGAACATTATCTAGGATTTGATCACATATCTAGCTAACACTTCCCCTTTCTCCGACTAGTATAATGGATCCAACCATGACACGTTACGATGCAAGATACTCAAAGCATTGTAAACATTAAACATTGAACATTGAACTTTGAACTTTGAACTTTGTCTAATATTAAACATTATCTTTTAACCATATGAGAACACGAGGAATAACGAAACAATAAATAACATCCCATGACTGATCCATGTGTATACTAGTCCGTATACCAATATGTCAAGAGTCATGTAAAATATTTCTAAATACTTGCATTATAG